>JALLAU010000017.1:0-28917 GCA_036939495.1 Thalassiosira hispida | reverse complement strand
AATCATAACAAACTTTAATTCAATAGTGAATAAAATTTGACATTATACTTTAATCAAATTACTTTTTTTTAATAATTGAAAAACCGTTTCTGTAGGTTGAACACCACAACCTAACCATTTTAAAATTTTTTCTTCATTAAAGTATGATTCTTTTGTAATTGGGTTATAATATCCAACTTCATCTACCGGTCTACCATCCCGTCGAGTACTATTCTCCATAATAACTAATCGATATGAAGGTTGTCGTTTTCTTCCGTTTTTTTTTAATCTTAGTTTTAACATAAAGCAATTTATAAAATATAGTTTTTTTAAATTGAAAAATAAATAAGTATAAAGTTTTTTTTAATGGACTTGTAAAATTATCGTCTTGAATAATATTCAATTACTAATAATTCATTTAAATCTAATAAAAGTTCACTTCTATCACAATAATTTTTGACGATTCCTTCTAGTTTTGATTTATCTAATGTTAAATGTGTAGGAGGATCAATAAAATTTATTGTTTTCAAATTATTTTCAACTACGTTCTTTGATGTTGATTTTGGTTTTACACCGATAATATCATTAATTTGACATTGGAAACTTGGAATATCAACAACTTTATTATTTACAGTAATATGCCCATGGTTTACTAATTGACGGGCACCTGCAATTGTTGGAGCAAACCCTAAAGAAAAACAAATTGTATCTAATCTCATTTCTAATAATTGTAATAAGATTAAACCAGTTACACCATTTCGGCGACGTGCTTCTTTAATATAATGATATAATTGGCTTTCACTTATACCATAATTAAATTTTAATTTTTGCTTCTCTTCTAACCGTATACCATATTCTGTTGTTTTTCTTTTACCGTCACCCAAAGTTTTTCCATGTTGACCAGGTCTAGCAGTTTTCTTTGATATTTTTTGTGTTAATCCTGGTAATTTACCTAACCTTCTTGTAATGCGTAATTTTGGTCCTCTATAACGTGACATAAAATTAGTATATCTATTTTTTATCTATTTGATTTTTCTTACTTTTTATTTTTAAACCTTTGAAGTAGGGCGAGTGACCGGACTTGAACCGGCGAATGGTGGAATCACAACCCACTGCCTTAACCACTTGGCCACACCCGCCAAACTATTTGCTTATTATATGATAACAAGTTATACTAAGCCACGTCTAGGTTATTAAGAAAATATTCTATTTTTGAAATTTTTAATATGCAGGAAAGAAAGAAATTTTTTTTAAATGGTGAAGAATTTTTTATTGATAAAGTTCTTAATTTAGTAGATATAATTCAGTATTTTAATTATAATTCATCTCTTTTAGTTTTAGAATATAATAATTTTATTTGTCCTAGAAAAAATTGGAATACAATTTTTATTAATGACAAAGACCAAATAGAAATAGTTACTATTGTTGGGGGCGGTTAAAAAAAAAAATGAAAGTCTTTGATGGAAAATATAAGAAAACTTTTCCTCAAGGACTGCGTTTCATTTGGTGTTCATCATTTTTGTTAAATTCATAAGGAGCTATTTTGGGAGTTAAAAAAACGATATTAAAAAGTGTTTATGTTGTTGTTAAGGGGTCGGCTTGCGGGACGCCTTTAGCCGGTATTTGTTTTGTTACGCTTAAACAGTGCCTTAAAGACATTTCTTTCGAGGACATACCCTATTTGGCATGTAAAACTTTCCTTGTAACATGTGTTCCTACAAGTACAGCCGTCGCGGTTGTTGGCGCTTTTTGTAATGCTAAAACATTACGAAGCGTGAAAGGTTTTGCAAAAGTTGTAATTAATGTCGCTGGAGTAATTTACACTGGCCCATCCTATGCTGTTAATCTTAGTCTATCAGCTTTAGAAATCTTAATATTTGGTGAAGAAGTTCCAGTTGGCCCGAATGGCCTAGCTCTTATACCCTAACTTTATAATCAGTTATTTTATTATTGAATTATGAATATTCCCCATACCATGAATTATGTAAAGAAAACTTTCTTTACATAATTCATGGTATGGGGAATATTCATAATTTATTAAGAAAATATTCCATTTTTGAAATTTTTAATATGCAGGAAAGAAAGAAATTTTTGTCAATAAGAAATAAAGTTAAATTTTAAGCTTTTGTAAAAACTAAACCATTACTTTCACCGTACTTTTCCATAAACCGCATAAACCTATCCCAAGCTTGGGGACTTTTCATAATATAAATCGATTGAACAGCTTGGGGTTTTCCATTAACAAAACTTGCACTTACATCACGGGTTTCTAAAACACCTTCTTTATCAATCATATACATCCCAGTGATTTCTCCATTTAATGCTAAACTTTTATCTAGAATATTTGCATTTTTAAAACGGAAGGTTGCGGTCCCAGTACTACCGTCTTTTGAACGAGTTAACCGAATATCAGGTAAAACTTTTTCATCTATACCTCTTATAAATTGAATATGAGCCGTCATAGTTTTTTTCTACCCTTCACTATATATTTAGTTTATCAAAAAATTTAAAAGAATAAAAATTAAAGAGATATAATTTTATTAAACTGGGGTGGCAGGATTCGAACCTACGAATGGCGGAGTCAAAGTCCACAGCCTTACCACTTGGCGACACCCCAGTAAAGTAATATAGTAATTCAATTAGCTAATATTTAGTAAAATATATTTTGATATATTGGGCAAGAAGGGATTCGAACCCCTGACACCGTAGTTCGTAGCCACGTGCTCTAGTCCACTGAGCTACAAGCCCAAACTATATTACTCTTTAATAATACTAGTTAGTATTCTTTTTAGTAAAGCTTTTAAACAAAAAAATTTTAACAAAATTAAAAATTTCACTTGCCGAATTGCTAAATTTTATTTTACAGTTATAAATACACAACTTTTATAAATTTATTATAATTTAATTTTATGGCAAAAAAAATATTATACCAAGATAATGCCCGTCGTGCTTTAGAGCGTGGGATGGAAATAATGGTAGAAGCTGTTTCTGTAACTTTAGGCCCAAAAGGGCGTAATGTTGTTTTAGAAAAAACCTATGGTTCACCACAAATCGTTAATGACGGTGTAACAATTGCAAGAGAAATTAAATTAGAAGATCATATTGAAAACACAGGTGTTTCGTTAATTCGTCAAGCAGCTGCAAAAACCAACGATGTGGCAGGGGATGGTACTACTACTGCAACGGTTCTTGCTTATGCCATGGTCAAAGAAGGATTAAAAAATGTAGCAGCTGGAGCAAATCCAATCTCAATAAAATTAGGAATGGAGAAAGCTACTCAATATTTAGTTATGCAAATAAATGAATTTGCACAACCAGTAGAAGATATTCACTCAATTAAGCAAGTAGCTTCAATTTCATCTGGTAATGATGACATTATTGGAGCTTTAATAGCTGATGCATTAGCAAAAGTTGGTAAAGAAGGTGTAATTTCATTAGAAGAAGGTAAAGGAATTATCACTGAACTAGAAATTACCGAAGGTATGAAATTGGAAAAAGGATTTATATCACCGTACTTTATAACTGATACAGAAAAAATGGAAGTATCATATGAAAATCCTTATATCTTATTGACTGATAAAAGAATTACATTGGTTCAACAAGATTTATTACCAATTTTAGAACAAATTACTAAAACAAAACGTCCTTTACTAATTATTGCTGAAGATGTTGAAAAAGAAGCATTAGCAACTTTAATTTTAAATAAATTACGGGGTATTGTAAATGTTGTTGCTATTCGTGCACCAGGGTTTGGAGAATTAAGAAAGTTAATGTTACAAGATATTGCTGTTTTAACTGGTGGAACTGTAATTACTCAAGATGCTGGATTAAGTTTAGATAATATCCAATTAAATTTATTAGGCCAAGCAAGACGAATTATCGTCAATAAAGACACAACAACAATTGTTGGTGATGGTTTAGAAGTTGAAAATATTAAAGCTCGTTGTGAACAGTTGCGTAAACAAGTTAATATTGCCGAAACTGCTTATGAAAAAGAAAAATTACAAGATCGTATTGCTAAACTCTCGGGTGGTATTGCTGTTATTCGAGTTGGTGCAGTAACAGAAACTGAAATGAAAGATAAAAAATTACGTTTAGAAGATGCTATAAACGCAACACGGGCAGCAGTTGAAGAGGGAATTGTACCTGGTGGTGGAGCAACTTTAGCTCATTTATCAGAAAATTTAGTAACATGGGCAAAAAATAATTTAAAAGAAGATGAATTAATTGGTGCTCTTATTATTTCACGTGCAATTGTTGCGCCATTAAAAAGAATTGCTGAAAATGCAGGAATTAATGGTCCTGTTATTATTGGAAAAGTTCAAGAACAAGAATTTGAGATAGGATATAATGCTGCCAAAAATAGATTTGGAAATATGTATGAAGAAGGTGTAGTTGATCCTGCAAAGGTAACTCGTTCAGGATTACAAAATGCAACATCAATAGCTAGTATGATTTTAACAACAGAATGTATTATTGTTGATGACATATAATAATATATTTTCTATTTAATTATTAAAACTTTACTGCACTATATATATATATAGATTACTAACACACAAAAAGTCTCTAAATTTTTGACAGTTCGAATTTTACAAGGTGTTATTGACCTGTTTTAAGTTTTGAGTATTAAAAAAGTCTCCCACCCCACGTAGACTTTTTTAATACTCAAAATTATAAAAATTCGAAAATAAAAAAATAAATTAAAATTTAAGAAGAAACTAGTGTATTATAACCAAATTTTGTGCTTATGGATTCTTGACCCATTTGATTATTATTTAATAAATGCTATTGTCACAAGTTTAATAACTTCATATTTAAAAAATATTTCTCTAAAAGATTGGTTCGTGAAGGTTTGAAAAGATCCATTATGGCTGAATCGAACTCACGAATTTATAAAACACCACTTTTAAAATATAAAATCGTAAGAATTTATGGGTTTGCTCTTCAAGTCAATGGTTAATTAGTTTAATGGTACGATCTAGGTTTTTAAAATTGTAAAAATTTTCTTAGTTTAAATACAATTTTCCGATAAACATTAGAACTTAAATATTCGATTTTAAAATCTAAATGTTGGGTATAATTTAAAAATTGAATAAAACTGACAAAATTTCTTGTACTCATTAATATTTCTGGTTTGATGTAATCAGAACTCAAACTGTATTAAACTTCTTAATTAAAATTACAGCAAATTAAAAATGGTTAGTTTTATAAGTTAGATATATTTATAAATAGGACGATTGACAAAAAATGGTTTTCCTATTGGAAAAACAGGGAAAAGGGTAAGACTATTTTGAAAGATAACTAGTTCAAAAAACCCAATTTAGTTAATAGGTATAAAGTAATAGAAATAGAAGACTGGGTGTCAGATAGCTTTTATTTGACGTCTAAATCTATCAATTAAAAAGAATATACATTCTATTATTTAAGTCTTTTTTAATTAATATAAAAAGTGTAAAAAAATAGAATTCTATTTTTTTACACTTTTTATATTAATTTAATTTTCCTTCAAGTAATTTTTGTAATTCGTCAAAAGATTCTTTAATTGATTCCGAAGAGTCATTATTATTCAACAATATTTCATTAAGATTACTTATTGATGATTGAATTTCTGTTTTTTCGTCTTCAGTACAATTTGTAAGCTCATCGTTCTCGATTTTTTCTTTTACCATTCGACAATAATTTGTAGCAGTTAATATTAAGTCACTTTTTTCTTTTTGTTCTTTATCAATTGCTGCATATTTTTCTGCTTCTTCTAGCATAGTATCAATGTCAGTTTCCGATAAATTAGAACTACCTTGAATTGTTACACTCTGCTCTTTCCCTGATTCATTTTCTTTAGCAGTTACAGATAATAATCCGTCAACATTAATATCAAATGTTACTTCAATTTGTGGTCGACCTTTTGGAGCTTCGGGAATTCCTTCTAATTTAAAGTTTCCTAAACTTTTATTCCCACTAACAACTTCTCTTTCTCCTTGCAATACATGAATTTCTACATTTGTTTGATTATCTGCTGCAGTTGAAAATAATTCGGATTTTTTAACAGGAATTGTAGTATTTCGTGAAATTAACTTTGTCATTATTCCACCAACTGTTTCAACACCAAGTGATAATGGTGTAACATCTAATAATAAAATATCGGTTATTTCACCAGCTAAAATACCTGCTTGAATTGCTGCGCCAATAGCAACAACTTCATCAGGATTTACTGATTTATTTGGTTTTTTTCCAGTCAATGATTGCACTAATTGTTGAATTGCAGGAATTCGTGTGGAACCACCTACTAATACAACTTCATTAATTCCTGATTTATCTAATTTTGCGTCTTTCAACGCTTTTTCAACGGGAATACGACAACGATCAATTAGATCTTTACATAAAATTTCAAACTTTTCACGCGTTAAATCTTGTTGAATATGTTTTGGACCAGTTTTATCTGCTGTAATAAATGGTAAATTAATTGTTGTTTTTTCAACGTTTGATAACTCCATTTTTGCTTTTTCAGCAGCTTCAGTTAAACGTTGCAAAGCTTGAATATCTTTTATTAGATTAGTCCCTTCTTTTGCTTTAAAATCTTCAACTAACCAACGAACTAAAGCTTTATCAAAATCATCACCACCTAGATTTGTATCACCGGCTGTTGATAATACTTCAAATATACCATCACCAACTTCTAAAACTGAAACATCAAATGTCCCACCACCTAAATCAAAAACTAAAATCGTTTCATTTTGTTTTTTATCTAAACCATACGCTAGAGAAGCTGCTGTAGGCTCGTTAATAATTCTTAAAACTTCAATACCAGCGATTTTACCAGCATCAACTGTTGCTTGTCGTTGAGAATCATTAAAATACGCAGGTACTGTAATTACAGCTTTTGTAACATCTTGTCGTAAATATTCTTTTGCATCAGTAATTAATTTCCGTATCACTTGTGCTGAAACTTCTTCTGGACTAAAATCTTTATTTAACGAAGAACATTTAATTTTAATATTCCCATTATCGTCTTTAATTACTTTATATGGTAATTCTTTTGATTCTTCAGAAACTTCATCTGCTTTACAACCTATAAACCGTTTAACAGAGAAAAATGTATTTTCCGCATTAACAACTGATTGTCGTTTCGCAAGTTGCCCAACTAATAATTCTTCCTTTTTTGTATATGCAACAATTGATGGTGTTGTTCGAAAACCTTCTGCATTTGTAATTACAGTAGGTTGTCCGCCTTCAATCGCAGCAACTACAGAATTTGTTGTTCCTAAATCAATTCCTACTACTTTATTCATATAAACTATCTACCTTTGTATAAATTTATGTTTACTAGTATGTATTATATACCATATATATATAAATATAAAATTGAATAGCTATTAGATTATAGATAAATCGCTGTGTTGCATGCAGTAATCTAGTTTAACTGATAATTAATTATAATATTGTATAATTTTCTTATATAGACAAAATCTTTTAATTTTTTTAAAGTTATAACATAGTTTGATAATTATAATTATCAAAAAATTTATGTTTGAATTTAATATAATTAAGTTTTATCACTATTAATATATATATAAGTATTTTTGGAGAAAAATATTGTGTCTTTAGGTTTATTAGGAAACAAAATTGGGATGACCCAAATATTCGATGAATCAGGGAATATAATTCCAGTTACAATTTTAAAAGTTGGACCCTGCATAATTACACAAGTTAAAACTACATTAAATGATGGTTATAATGCAATTCAGGTTGGTTATGGAAATGTATCAACCAAAGCATTAACACAACCGCAATTAGGTCATTTACAAAAGTCAAATATTCAACCTTTAAAATATTTAAAAGAATTTCGTGTTAATAATCCTGATGATTTCAATGTTGGACAAGTTTTAAACGTTGAATCATTTGTGGCGGGACAATTAATAAATGTTACAGGAAAAAGTATCGGGAAAGGCTTTTCCGGCCTTCAAAAACGTCATAATTTTGCAAGAGGTCCTATGACTCATGGATCTAAGAATCATAGATCACCTGGGTCAATTGGTATGGGAACATCACCAGGACGTGTTTTACCAGGGAAAAAAATGGCTGGTCAACTTGGTAATAAAATGGCAAACATTAAAAAATTAAAAATTGTTCAAGTAAACAACGATGAAAATATTTTAGTTGTTAAAGGAGCTGTTCCAGGGAAACCGGGAAATTTACTTAGTATTGTTCTTTCAAAATAATGCATAAAAAATATGAGTAAATAAATGAACATTAGGAAAAATATTACATGACTGTTCAAAAAATTATAGAATACAATTCATTAGATTCAAATGGACAAATATCATCTGATAAATATAATTTTACACTTAATATATTAGAAGATTCAGGTAATTATTTAATCCATCGAGATATTTTAAGACACCAACTTTCACAAAGACAAGGAACAGTTTCAACAAAAACTAGAAGTGAAGTTCGAGGTGGTGGTAAAAAACCTTGGCAACAAAAAGGTACAGGTAGAGCTCGAGCAGGGTCAAACCGGTCTCCTTTATGGAGAGGGGGTGGTGTTATCTTTGGCCCAAAACCAAAAACAGATAGTTTAAAATTAAATAAAAAAGAACGTAATTTAGCATTACAGACTTTATTCTACAATAAAAGAAATAACATCTCAGTAATTGGTGAATTAGAATCATTAATTAATGAACCTAAAACAAAAGTTTTTTGCGATATTTGTAAAAATTATAATTTAGACTTAAATCAAAAAATTTTATTAGTTGTCTCTAAAAAAACAACTCCTTTAAAATTATCAACTCAAAATTTAAAAAATGTTGAATTAATTTCTGCATCAAATTTAAATACTTTAAGTTTATTAAAAGCGAAACAAATTTTGTTAACACCGTTAGCAGTCAATGATATAAAGGAGATTTACTGTGATTAATTCTTCATACCTTAATGATACTAGTATGAATATTATAAAATATCCAATTATTACGGATAAAGCTACAAGATTATTAGCTAACAATCAATATAGTTTTGTTGTAAACCCTAAATCAGATAAACCAACAATTAAAGCTGCAATTGAATATTTATTTAATGTTAAAGTTGTAAAAATTAATACGGCTCATTTACCAAAAAAGAAAAAACGAATTGGACAATATATGGGCTGGAAATCGCATTATAAAAAAGCAATTGTAACGTTATCAGAAGGCGATACAATAAACTTATTTGCAGAAGAAAATTAACAATTATATAAATTAATCAAGTTTATGAGTATTCGTCTTTATAAAGCATATACACCAGGGACACGTAATCGAGCCCTTTCATCTTTTTCAGAAATAACAACGGATAAACCAGAAAAAAGTTTAGTTAAAAAAAATCACCGAAATAAAGGTAGAAATAATAGAGGAGTTATTACTATACGACACAGAGGTGGTGGTCATAAAAAACAATATCGCGTAATTGATTTTAAACGTAATAAACATAATATACCTGCTATTGTTAATTCAATTGAATACGACCCAAATAGGAATGCACGAATAGCATTAGTACATTTTACAGATGGTGAAAAACGGTATATTCTACATCCAAATAATTTAAATGTTGGTGACATAATTTTATCTGGAAAAGGCATATCATTAGAAATTGGAAATTGTTTACCATTAGAAGAAATTCCTTTAGGAACATCTGTTCATAATCTTGAACTAATCCCTAACCGTGGAGGACAAATTGTTCGGTCTGCAGGAACATCAGCGAAAATTTTAGCTAAAGAGGGAGATTTTGTAACTTTACGTTTACCATCTAAAGAAATTAGATTAATCCGTAAAGAATGTTTTGCTACAATCGGTGAATTGGGTAATAATGATGCATTTTTAGTTCAAAGTGGTAAAGCCGGTCGTACACGATGGTTAGGAAAACGTCCAACTGTTCGGGGTTCAGTTATGAATCCATGTGATCACCCACATGGTGGTGGGGAAGGTCGAGCTCCAATTGGTCGTAGTAGACCTTTAACACCTTGGGGGAAACCAGCATTGGGTAAAAAAACGCGAAAAGCAAAGAAATTAAGTAATTCTTATATTCTTCGTCGACGTTCATAATTAATTTATAAAAAAATTTATTAATAAGATTCTCAAAAATGTCAAGATCATTAAAAAAAGGACCTTTTATTGCTTATCATTTATTAAAAAAAATTAATAAAATGAATGCAGAAGGAAAAAAAGATATAATTACAACTTGGTCACGTAGTTCGACTATTCTACCTAATATGGTTGGTTTTACAATAGCTGTATATAATGGAAGACAACATGTTCCAATTTTTATCTCTGACCAATTAGTTGGCCATAAACTAGGTGAATTTGTTTCTACACGAACATTTAAATCACATATTAAGTCTGATAAAAAAACAAAACGTTAAGGAAAAACTAAACATGGCACGATTAGAATTAACATTAAATTTTCCAAAAAGTTTTCAAGTTAAAACTTTTAATGTTAAATCTGAAAAAAAGTTATCTCCACTGGCAAAATTAATTTTGCAAAGTGTTCAGTTTAAACATTTTTATTATGTGCGTGATGATATATCATATCTCTTAAAATCTAATCCGATTGAACGAGATTTTCTTTTACAAGCTTTGTATTCAATTGTAATTTCTTTACAAAATAATTTATCTATAAACTTCTTTGATATGTGGATTTATGAAATTTATATAAATAAAGTTTCAACCCATAATAAATTTATGAGTCAAAATTCCCAAAATCTAGAACCAGGTGAATATATAACAATTAAATTAGCTTATGGAAGTAGTGTTTCTCAAGAGAAAAAATAATATTTCAACATTAAAATAAAGATTCTTTAGAAACCTCAAATATATGTAAAAACTATTAAGGAACCTCTATTATGTCGAATGATCAATCAGTAAAAGCAGTAGCAAAATATGTGCGTATATCCCCACATAAAGTAAGACAAGTTTTAGACCAAATTCGTGGTCGTTCGTATCAAGAAGCATTGATGATATTGGAATTTTTGCCCTATGGTGCTGGTTCACCTATTTGGCAGGTAGTTCATTCAGTAGCAGCAAATGCAAAAAACAATTATAATTTAGATAAAAAAAAATTAATCATTTCAGAAATTTTTGCAGATGAAGGCCCAAAACTAAAACGTATTCGACCGCGTGCCCAAGGTCGAGCTTTTAAGATTTTAAAACCAACTTGTCATATTACAGTTGTTGTAAAATCAATTAGTTAAGAAAATAAGAATTAAGGATTTTTTCTATGGGACAAAAAACACACCCTTTGGGATTTCGTTTAGGTATTACACAAGAACATCGATCAGCTTGGTATGCAGATTTTAATTATTATTCAACATTATTAGAAGAAGATGATAAAATTAGAACATACCTTAATAAATTAGCAAAATTTGCTAGTATCTCAGATATTCACATTAATAGAAATGGGTTAGGCGATCAAATTGAATTAAATATTGAAACAGGTCGACCTGGTATATTAGTTGGAGATAATGGTTCTGAAATTAAAACGTTAGCAGCCAATATTAAAAAGTTTATACCTAATAACCGTCAAATTACTATTAATGTTATAGAAGTTGAGAATGTTAACTCAAATGCTTCTCTTATTGCGGATCTTGTAGTTCAACAACTTGAAGATCGTGTAGCATTTCGTCGTGCAATTCGTGAAGCATTAAAATGTGCTCAAGATAATGAAGTAAATGGTATTAAAGTTCAAGTAGCTGGTCGACTAAATGGTGCAGAAATGGCTAGAACTGAATGGTTTCGAGAAGGTCGAGTTCCACTCCAAACTTTAAGAGCTGATATTGATTACGCTACAAAAGAAGCTAATACAATCTATGGTGTTTTAGGTGTAAAAGTCTGGTTATTTAAAAATGAAATATTAAAAAAATAACACACACAAATAACTGAAAAGGTATATTAATTAATTAATCTCATTTCATTATGTTAAGTCCAAAAAGAACAAAATATAGAAAGTCCCATCGTGGAAGAATGCGAGGTAAGGCAACTCGAGGAAACGAAGTTTCATTTGGCAAATACGGGTTACAAGCTTTAGAACCATCTTGGATTACTTCACGTCAAATTGAAGCAACTCGACGAACAATTAGTCGTTATACTAAACGTGGTGCATCCTTATGGATTCGTATATTCCCTGATAAAAGTGTTACAGCGCGTGCTGCAGAATCACGAATGGGATCTGGTAAAGGTGCAGTAGATTATTGGGTTGCAACAGTAAAACCTGGGACGATTTTATTTGAAATTAGTTCTGTTCCAGAAGAAGTTGCACGTGCTGCTTTTAATTTAGCAGCATATAAGTTACCAATCAAAACAAAATTTATTATTAGAAACGATAATTAATAACATATGAAGATATCTAACTCTAACAGTAAGGATAATATGTCAATGTCGACTCAAGAATTGATTAAAGAGCTGAAAGAGGCAGAAAAGGTCTTATTTGATTTGCGATTTAAAAAAGCTACTCGCCAACCATTTAAACCTCATGAAATCAAAGCTACTAAAAAAAAAGTAGCGACCTTAAAAACTATTTTAAGAGGTAAATTTTTAGATTAATTCTGAAAATAAAAATCTAATTTGGGCTTTGATAAAGTGATACCTTGAAATTAGACATGTGAAAATTATTACAATTATCGCTTAGCAAGTGTATTCTTACTAGCTAATATATGAATTGAACAAAAAATAGTAAGGAAAGTTCAATTTTTAGAAGATAAGATAGGGTCCAATCGTCTTATGAAAAAATTAAATAGAGGTTTTAAGGAGTTTGTAAATGCCTGTAAAAGAAAAAATTGGTATTGTTGTCAGCAATAAAATGCAAAAAACTGTGGTTGTAAAAGTTGAAAGCCGCTACCCACATCCCATGTATGCAAAGACAATGATCAAAACACGTAAATATTTAGCTCATGATGAAATGAGTGAATGCAATATTGGTGATCAAGTTTTAGTAAGAGAATGTAGACCACTGAGTAAAAAAAAACGTTGGTCAGTAGCTAAAATTATTTCAAAATCATCGTTAATTACTTAAGATTATCTTTTTATGATTTATCCACAAACAATGTTAACTGTAGCTGATAATACAGGTGCAAAAAAAATTATGTGTATTCGCGTTTTAGGTGGAAACCGAAAATATGGAAAAATTGGCGATACAATTATTGGTGTTGTTAAAGAAGCTATTCCAAATATGCCAATTAAAAAGTCAGATGTTGTTCGGGCAGTTATAGTAAGAACATCTAAAACTATTCGTCGAAATGATGGTATGTATATTCGTTTTGATGATAATGCAGCTGTGATTGTAAATATGGAAAATAATCCACGTGGAACACGTGTCTTTGGTCCTGTTGCTCGTGAAATTCGAGATAAGAATTTTTCTAAAATTGTTTCATTAGCTCCGGAGGTTTTATAGATGTCAAACGGTAAAAAAGTACATGTTAAAATTGGTGATAACGTAAAAATTATTTCTGGTTTTGATAAAAATAAAATAGGTGAAGTTACTAAAATTTATCGTAACACTGGAAAAATTTTAGTAAAAGGTATTAATTTTAAGTTTAAACATATTAAACCAAACACTGAAAGTGATGTTGGAGAAATAAAACAATTTGAAGCTCCAATTCATCATTCCAATGTTAAATTAACTTAAATCATTTTAAATAAAGAATATGCGCAGTCAACATTCCTTAGAAGAAATTGCAGAGTTATATGGTCTATTAGAAAATATAAAAAAAGAATATGAAGATGGTATTCATTCTGTATTACAAAAAAGTAATCCAGAATTATTTTCAAATCCTCATACGATTCCAAAACTTAAAAAAATTAGTATTAACCGAGGATTAGGTTTAGCAGCTCAAAATACTAATATTTTAAAGAAAAGTATTACTGAATTTACTCGAATAACAGGTCAAAAGCCATTAATTACAAGATCAAAGAAAGCTATAGCTGGATTTAAAGTTAGAGAAGATATGGAATTAGGGTTATCAAGTACATTACGTGGCGAAAAAATGTATAGTTTTCTTACTAAATTAATCTTTTTTACTTTTGCACAAATTCGTGATTTTCGCGGGTTATCAGTTAGAAGTTTTGATAAAGCTGGTAATTATACATTTTCATTAAAAGAACAATTAATTTTTCCAGAAATTGAATATGATGATGTAGATCAAATACAAGGATTAAGCGTAACTCTTGTTTTAGATTCATCGACACCAAAATCTCGCTCTAAAACAATTGATCGAGTTTTAAATGGTATGATTTTATTAAAATTTTTACGATTCCCTTTAAATGATTGTGGTTATTATGATAAATATTCTTCTTTTGGAGAGATTAATCAAGTATGGGATAAGAAAAAACATTTACGTCGTAAACGTTGGTCACAAGAATAAATAAACTAAGATTAAGGAGTTACTAGTGGTCACAGATAATATTGCAGATATGTTAACTCGTATACGAAATGCAAATATGGTGAAACATCAAATTGTTGAAATACCAGCAACAAAAATGTCAAAAGCAATAGCTACAATTCTTAAAGAAGAGGGGTTTATTGAAAATTTTGAAATTTATAGCGAAAATCTATACCAATATTTACTACTTTCATTAAAGTATAAAGGTCAATCTAGAGAAAGAGTTATTAATAAAATTAAACGAATTAGTAAACCAGGGTTACGAGTTTATGCTAATTCAAAAACTTTGCCTCGTGTCTTAGATGGTTTAGGAGTTGCTATTCTTTCAACTTCAAAAGGAGTAATGACTAATAATAAAGCGAAAGAGCTTGGAATTGGTGGTGAAGTTTTATGTTACATTTGGTAATTGGAGTAAATATATAATATGTCACGAATCGGAAAATTACCAATTAAAATACCAACAACTGTAGATGTTACAAATGATAATTCAATTTTAAAAGTAAAAGGAAAATTTGGAACATTAGAACGAACAATTCCAGAAATTATTGGGATTGAACAAACAGATGGTACTTTAATTGTAGGTTTAAAAACTGAAACACGAACTAATAAAGCTTTACATGGTTTATATAGAACATTAATAAATAATATGCTTATTGGTGTTTCAGAACAATTTCTTATAACTCTTATATTACAAGGTGTAGGATATAGAGCGAGTGTTCAAGGAAAATCTCTTGTATTAAATTTAGGCTTTAGTCACCCTGTAAATATAGATATTCCAAATGGAATAACCGTTGAAGTTGTTCAAAATACAACTATTAATATAAAAGCATGTGATAAAGAACAATTAGGCTTATTTGCAGCAAAAGTAAGATCATGGCGCCCACCTGAACCTTATAAAGGAAAAGGAATACTTTACAAAGGTGAACAAATTTTACGTAAAGCTGGAAAATCGGGTAAATAATAAAAATTACTAAGTTCTACAAAAAAGTATATTATGAAATTTTCAAAAAGAGTTTTATTAAGACTTAAAAATAAAAATAAAAAATTAAAACCTGATAAATATAAAAAGTTAAAACGCGAAAGTGTAAGGGGGTTAATAAAAGGAACGGTGGAACGCCCACGTTTATCTGTTTTCCGTTCTAACGAAAATATTTATGCACAAATTATAGATGATACAACTTCTAAAACACTTGTTTCTTGCTCTACATTAGATCGAGATATTAAGCTTAATAGTGAAAATGGTCGCACGTGCAACGCTTCGAGACTTATGGGGCAAAAATTAGCAGAATTAAGTAGAAAAAAGAATATAACAAAGATTGTTTTTGATCGCGGTCCATACTTATACCATGGTCGAATAAAAGCTTTAGCAGACGGTGCTCGAGCAGGTGGACTACAATTTTAACGAATAATTAAAAAATAATAAATTTTATGAGTGCCGAGTTAAAACAAGTTAATAAATTAAAAAAAACATCCCGTCGTAATGAAAATCTAAATGATCCCAAATATATTGAACGGTTAATTAAAATTAGTCGTGTAACAAAAGTAACAAAAGGTGGGAAAAAAATGAGTTTTCGTGCCGTTGTTGTTATAGGCGATGAAAAAGGACAAGTTGGTGTTGGTGTTGGTAAGGCTGAAGATGTTGTTAATGCTTTTAAAAAAGCAAAAACAGATGGAAGAAAAAATTTAATAAAAATTCCAATTACAAAATCATTAAGTATTCCACATGGTGTAATAGGTAACAAAGGGGCTTGTAAAATTATTATGCGACCTTCTATTGAAGGTTCAGGGGTTGTTGCTGGTGGTGCCGTTAGAACAGTTTTAGAAGTTGCAGGAATTAAAAATGTAATTGCAAAACAATTAGGCTCTGATAATTTATTAAATAATGCACGTACCGCAATTGTAGCATTACAAAGTTTAACTACTAAATCACAAGTTTTAGAAAAACGTGACTTAAATTAATATTTAAGAAACCATGTAAATCAAAAGAACTTGAATTTTAAACTATTAAAAATGAAAATGAAAAAGACAGACGATATTTTATTAAAACGTCTTTTATTAAGTGTAGGGATACTTCTATTTATTCGAATGGGAACATTTCTTCCAATTCCTGGTATTAACCACGGACACTTAGCCTTTTATATTCAGCAACACCCAATTACAAAAAATTTAGTTAGTACTTTTTCAGGAAATGATACATTTGTAATTGGATTATTTACTTTGAATATATTTCCTTATATTAATGCTTCTATTATGGTTCAATTAATAACTGGTTTAATACCAAGTATTTCTAAACTACAAAAAGAAGGCGGAGGTGAAGGTCGGAGAGCAATTACAAGATTAACTCGTTTAATTACATTCGGCTGGGCTTTAATTCAAAGTTCAAGTATTGCTTTTTATTTGAAACGTGCATTATTTGATTGGAGTCCTTTATTAGCCTTTGAAATAATTCTTTGGCTAAGTACAGGCGCAATGATAGTTTTATGGTTAAGTGAAGTAATAACAGAATACGGCTTAGGTAACGGAGCATCTTTATTAATTTATACAAATATAATTTCAAGTTTACCGAATTTAGGTAAAAAATTAATAAGTGAAAATACTGGAAATTTGACTCTTGTCTCTGGGCTTGGAATTGCACTTTTATTCTTTATTGCAATATCTGGCATTATTACATTACAAGAAAGTGCCCGGATTGTTCCTTTAATTTCCTCAAAACAACTTGGTCAAAGTCAACCGTCAGTTTCTAAAGTCAAATCAAATAATTATATTCCTCTACGTTTTAATCAAGCAGGGGTTATGCCCATAATATTAACAACTGCTATTTTAGTATTACCAAGTTATATTACTAATTTAGGAGTATTCCCACTGTTAACTATTCCTATTTTTTTAAAATCATCAAAAATTATCTATTGGGTTAGTTACTTTATATTAATTTTAATCTTTAGTTCATTTTATTCAACTATTGTTTTAAATCCTAAAGATATTTCTCAAGAGTTACAAAAAATGGCTGTAAGTATACCAGGTATAAGACCTGGTTTAGCAACAACATTTTATTTAAAACAAGTGATGAAACGAGTAACATTTTTGGGAGCCATAATATTAGCAATATTAGCAACTCTTCCAAATATTGTTGAAGGAATCTTAAATGTTTCAAGTTTCAATGGTTTAGGTACTACATCATTATTAATTTTAGTAGGTGTTGTTCTCGATATTTCACGTGAAATGAAAAGTATCATTCTTTCTAATATTTATAATGAAAGATTTGATTAAATCAAGTAAAAAATTTATTTATTAATTTAATATTTATAACGTTATAATGAAAGTCCGTCCTTCAGTTAAAAAAATGTGTGATAAATGTCGGGTAATTAAACGACATGGAAAAATTATGGTAATTTGTCAAAATCCAAAACATAAACAGAGACAAGGTTAATATTTAAAAGGAGTTAAGTAAGTGGTAAGATTACTAGGTATAGATTTGCCAAAAAATAAACGAATAGAATATGCACTTACGTATATTCATGGTATTGGTCTTACATCGGCAAAAAAAATTGTTCAATTAGCAGAGATTAATTCAGAAACTAGAACTAACGATATTACTACAGAACAATCAGTAGTATTGCGAAATATTTTGGAAAATTTTGAATTAAAATTGGAGGGAGATTTACGCCGTTTTAATGGATTAAATATAAAACGATTAAATGAAATAAATTGTCACCGAGGAAAAAGACACAGAAATAGTTTACCTGTTCGAGGACAAAGAACACGAACAAATGCGCGTTCACGACGAGGGTCGAAAAAAACTGTTACTGGTAAGAAAAAATAATATTCTTTTGTTGGCAGTTATACTAATTAAAAATATTAAATTACTATGGCACAAAAAATCAGAAAACCGGCAGTAAAAAAAAATAGAAGTAATCTTGGAACAGGTGTTGTTCATATTCAATCAACTTTTAATAATACGATTGTTACAATCACTAATATAGCAGGCGATACTATAACATGGGCATCTTCTGGTAGTTCTGGGTTTAAAGGTGCACGTAAAGGGACTCCTTTTGCTGCTCAAACAGCAGCAGAAAAAGCTGCCTTAGAAGCATTAAGTACAGGTATAAAAACTGTTGAAATTTTAGTAAAAGGTCAAGGTTCAGGGCGTGAAACTGCTATCCGCTCAATAGAAGGGGCGGGTTTAGAAATTCTTTCAATACAAGATAT
Organism: Thalassiosira hispida; assembly: GCA_036939495.1. Classification (NCBI taxonomy): domain Eukaryota; phylum Bacillariophyta; class Thalassiosirophyceae; order Thalassiosirales; family Thalassiosiraceae; genus Thalassiosira; species Thalassiosira hispida. The sequence goes on along the minus strand of JALLAU010000017.1, from coordinate 10,334 downwards.
AACTCCAGTTCCACATAATGGTTGTCGACCAAGAAAACGTAGACGTGTATAATTTTATTTACTCATAAAATAAATAAATTATGAATTCCACAAAAAATTTTATCAATAGTTCTAATTTATTAATGGAATGTTTAAAATCAGAAAAAATTGAATCAGGTCCAATGTATGGACAATTTTTAATTGATTCACTTAGTTCTGGTCAAGGAATAACAATTGGGAATTTATTAAGACGAGTTTTATTAGGAGATTTACAAGGAACTGCGATTACAGGTGTTCGAATTGCTGGGGTAAAAGATGAGTTTTCCTTAATTCCCGGTGTTCGTGAAGATATTCTTGAGATTTTATTAAATTTAAAAGGAATTATTTTAAAATCCGATACACCTAATAGACAATTTGGACGTTTAAGATTACATGGGCCAGCAGTCATTACAGCTAGTTCAATTCAATTACCACCAGAAATAGAAATTATTAATCCTAATCATTATATTGCAACAATTTCAAGTTCACATATCTTAGAGATAGAATTTAAAATTGAATCTGGAACAAAATATAGGTTAGCAAATGAACTTTTTTCTGATAAATTTGAAGACTTCATAGAAACAGACGCAATTTTTATGCCTGTACAAAAAGTAGACTTTAAAGTTGAAAATATTTATGACAATTCAAATAATATCAAAGAACGTTTATTCATTGATGTTTGGACTAATGGTAGTATTTCACCCGAACAAGCAATTTTTTCTGGATCTAATTTAATCATCGACTTATTTAAGTCTCTTAGTGAACATAAAATTAAAAAAGAGAAAGAAACGGTAAAAGAAAAAAATCATATAAAACCTATAGATCCATATACTCATATTGCTATTGAAGAATTACAATTATCTGTACGCCCTTATAATTGTCTAAAAAGAGCTCAAATTAATACAATTGGAGATTTATTAGAGTATTCTCCAGAAAAGCTTTTAGAATTAAAAAACTTCGGTCGAAAATCTGCCGACGAGGTTTTTGCTACTCTTAAAAATAAATTAGGAATAGTTTTAAAATAATTATTTAGTTAAAATTTAATTTTATGAATAAAACATTTATTCCAGCTACAAATTATAATAAAAGAAAATGGCATGTCATTGATTGTAAAGATAAGCAATTAGGACGATTAGCATCAACTATTATACCATTATTAACAGGCAAATCGAAGTCTGTTTACCACCCGTCAGTAGATGTCGGTGATTATGTAATATTAATTAACAGTGAATATTTAAAACTTGATCGTGATGTAGAGCGATTCCATGTTTATGAACCAGGTCGACCTGGTTCATCATTAAAACGGTTAGTAAATATAGTACCAAAACGAATTATTGAAAACTGTGTTTTTAATATGTTACCAAATGGATTTCCAAAAAAACATTTAGTAAAACGGTTAAAAGTTTATCAAGGTGATCAACACCCACATGCAGCACAAGACCCGAAACGGTTAGATATACTTTAATACTTTAATTAACAAACTAAAAAAATTTATGAATATAGTTTTTCAAAAAGATAAAATTGGACTGGGGAAAAGAAAACGTGCAGTTGCACGGGTCTTTCTTGTTCCAGGAGATGGAAAAGTAACTATTAATAAAGTTTCTGGTGAGAAGTATTTACAATACAATACAAATTACTTAAACGCTATTTGGTCGCCATTAGAAAAGTTAAATTTAAAAAATCAATTTGATATTATCGCACTTGTAAAAGGCGGTGGTTTAACTGGCCAAACTGATGCAGTTAAATTAGGTGTTGCACGCTTAATATGTAAAATGGAAAATGAAAATCGTTTAATTTTGAAGCCATTTGGTTTGTTAAGCCGTGATGCTCGGATTAAAGAACGTAAAAAATATGGTTTACGAAAAGCGAGAAAAGCATCACAATATTCAAAACGTTAAAAAATTTAAAAATATGCCAAAACCTGAAATTCACCCGACTTGGTTTCCCGATGCCCCTGTTCTTTGTGAGGGAAAAACTCTTTGTTCTATTGGTTCAACAAAACCTCAATTACAAGTTGATGTTTGGTTAGGGAATCATCCTTTTTATACCGATTCTCAGACACTTGTAGATAGTGAAGGACGTGTAGAAAGATTTATGAAAAAATATGGATTACAAACAAAAGACAATTAAATTGATTACATCACAATAATTTAAATTTACTTAATTACTTTTAAAATAAATGCCAACGATTCAGCAATTAGTTCGTTCAAGACGAATACAAATTAATAAAAAAACAAAATCACCTGCTTTAGTAAATTGTCCACAACGACGAGGTGTATGTACACGTGTTTATACTACAACACCCAAAAAACCAAATTCAGCAATTCGTAAAGTTGCCCGTGTTCGATTAACATCTGGTTTCGAAGTAACAGCATATATACCAGGTGAAGGTCACAATTTACAAGAACATTCAGTAGTTTTAATTCGCGGTGGTCGAGTAAAAGATTTACCTGGTGTTCGATATCATATTGTTCGAGGTGCATTAGATAGTGGGGGTGTAAAAGATCGAACACAAAGACGATCAAAATATGGGGTTAAAAAACCAAAAAGTTAAATACTGATTTAAAAATTCAAAATTAGTATTTACTAAAAAATATTTATTAAAAAATAATTATTAGTATGTCACGTCGAAATATTTCAAAAAAACGATTTCCTAAAGCAGATCCTACATATAATAGTTACTTAGTTAGTTTATTAGTAACACGAATTTTAAAAGCAGGTAAGAAAAATTTAGCCCAAAACATTGTAAATGGGGCTTTCGATATCATAAAATCAAAAACAAATGAAGATCCATTGTTGATTTTTGAAAAAGCTGTTAGAAATGCTAGCCCAGTAGTAGAAGTAAAAGCTAGACGAATTGGAGGATCCACTTATCAAGTTCCAATTGAAGTTAGTAGCTTTCGATCAACTAATTTAGCTTTACGTTGGATTATTCAATACTCACGACAACGTGTAGGGCGAACAATGTCAATTAAACTAGCAAGTGAAATTATTGACACGGCAAACGATATAGGTAATACTATAAAGAAAAAAGAAGAAACTCATAAAATGGCTGATGCTAATAAAGCATTTGCGCATTTCCGTTATTAATAGTTAATCAATAACGGTTATATTTAATTTCGCTAAAAGCAAAGATATTTTTATTATAAACATTAAACTTCAAAGGAACTTTTTGAAATGGCACGTGAAAAATTTGAACGTACAAAACCGCATGTTAATATTGGTACTATTGGTCACGTTGATCATGGTAAAACGACTTTAACAGCAGCAATTACTGCAACATTAGCTTTAGATGGTTTTAGCGTAGCAAAAGCTTATGCTGATATTGATGGTGCACCGGAAGAACGTGCTCGTGGAATTACAATTAACACTGCACACGTTGAATACGAAACTAAAGATCGCCATTATGCTCACGTAGATTGTCCAGGTCACGCGGATTATGTGAAAAATATGATTACTGGTGCAGCACAAATGGATGGAGCTATATTAGTTGTCTCTGCTGCAGATGGTCCTATGCCTCAAACTAGAGAACATATTTTATTAGCAAAACAAGTTGGTGTTCCACATATTGTTGTATTTTTAAATAAACAAGACCAAGTAGATGATGATGAATTATTAGAATTGGTAGAATTAGAAGTACGAGAATTATTATCTACTTATGATTTCCCAGGCGACGATATTCCAATTTGTCCTGGTTCAGCTTTACAAGCAATTGAAGCAATTTCTTCTAATCCATCGATTAAACGTGGTGATAACCCATGGGTTGATAAAATTTATACTTTAATGGATGCTGTTGATTCATATATCCCAACACCAGAACGTGATGTTGAAAAAACATTCTTAATGGCAATTGAAGATGTATTTTCAATTACTGGTCGAGGAACAGTAGCGACAGGAAGAATTGAGAGAGGTATTGTTAAAGTTGGTGATAACGTTGAAATTGTTGGTGTTGGGGACACTAAAACTACAACTATTACTGGTATCGAAATGTTCCAAAAAACATTAGATGAAGGGTTTGCTGGTGATAACGTTGGTATCTTATTACGTGGGGTTACACGTGAAGATATTGAACGTGGTATGGTATTATCAAAACCTGGTACAATTAAACCACATACAAATTTTGAATCTGAAGTATATGTATTAACTAAAGAAGAAGGTGGTCGCCATACACCATTCTTTACAGGTTACCGACCACAATTTTATGTAAGAACAACTGATGTGACAGGATCAATTGAACAATTCACTGCAGATGATGGTTCAATTGTAGAAATGGTAATGCCAGGGGATCGTATTAAAATGACTGCTGAATTAATTTATCCAGTTGCAATTGAAGAAGGTATGCGTTTTGCTATTCGTGAAGGTGGCCGAACAATTGGAGCTGGTGTTGTTTCTAAAATTGTTAAATAATTAAAAAAATTTATGGAAATAAAACCGAATGAAAAAATTCGTGTACGATTAGAATCGTTTAATCATGAACTTTTAAACACATCGTGTCAAAAAATCATGGAAATTACTCAAAATAATAATGTTGATAATGTTGGAGTAGTCTCATTACCGACAGATAAACGAATCTATTGTGTATTACGTTCTCCTCATGTTAACAAAGATTCAAGAGAACATTTTGAAATCCGAATTCATAAACGAATACTAGAAATTTATTATGATTCATCAATAAATATTTTTGATTTATTAGTAAAATCTGATTTACCACCAGGGGTCTTATATAGAATTTGTTTATCATAAAGTGATAAACAAAATTTAAAATGTTTTATTAACAAAAAGCTATTTACTAATGCAATTTTTAAAATAATTCTTCTGGGGCATTTTAGGAGGTCTGGTTTATAAACTATATTAAGAACTTTTATGGTGCTTCGATTTTTTTATCTTAAAAGTATAACTAAAAAAATAATTTAAGTAACGAAAAAATTGAATTTTTTCGTTACTTAAATTATTTTTTTAGTATAATATACGGTATATAATAAGAAAAATATTTGTATGGACTTAAAGCCAATAAACCCAGGTGGGAATTCTCCTGTTTTAGCGAAAAAATTCAGGGGGAAGCCAGCTAAGGAGGTTTACCGTTTTGTCAAAGGTGTGTGGGTTACAGGTTCAATTTTAAAGCCAATGTCCGCTGCGTTAAGCACTATTACTGGAGAAATGACTCAAGGATTTATTTATTCGTCAGCAGGTAGCATTGGTGAAAAATGTATACTATATCTTTCGGGTGTCGGTTTTATAGGATCTTTCTATCGGGTTATACATCCATCGAAGCTTAAAGTAGGAGCTCAGATAATATATAACATAGTCGGTTTGCCCCTGACATTATATTCTAAGGGATTTGGTGGGGCTTTTGATTTATTGCAGCTTTCAAAATTAGAAGAACTTTGGTTCGGAGCCCCAGTTTATCTTTTTGATGATAACCGGTTTTGGATTGAAAAAAATTTTACATTAGGCGATATATTCGAAGCTATTGAGTAAACTGTATGTAATTTACATACAGTTTTTGTGGCACACTTGATGATTGTATGTAATTAAATAATTCTAACTCAGAAACCAGTCAGTCCAATTGATAATTTTCAAACGAGAAAATAACCAGTCTTTTCTTTTATGGGAAAGGAGGGACTTGAACCCTCACGCCTATCACTAGGCAACGGATTTTAAGTCCGTCGTGTCTACCAATTCCACCACTTTCCCTCATTTTATATATATGCTTATTATAGACTATATGTTTATAATAAAGCAATGGTATTGAATTACATTTTAAGGCGGCACCCAGATTCGAACTGGGGATAGAGAATTTGCAATCCACTGCCTTACCACTTGGCCATACCGCCAAAAATATAATTGTTATTTACTATAATAATTATTATAATTAAAACTAATTTATTATGCAACTATAGAAAAAATAGATTGTATAACTTATAATTTTTTATAAAGAGCTATTATTAGATAATATCAAAGTGAATAGAAAAAGAATCTACTAGCGATATAAAATATCATTTTTATTCAATAAAAATGAGCAAGGAAGAGAGATGTTTGAAAAGTTTACTGAAGGTGCTATTAAAGTAATTATGTTAGCACAAGAAGAAGCTCGACGTATGGGGCATAATTTTGTAGGCACTGAACAATTATTACTCGGTGTAATTGGACAACGGCATGGTATAGGAGGGCGTGCATTAGCTCAATTAAACATAACATTAAAGAAAACAAGAAAAGAAATTGAAAAATATATAGGTCGTGGGACTGGGTTTGTTGCTTCTGAAATACCTTTTACTCCACGAGCAAAACGTGTATTAGAAATGTCAATTCATGAAGGTCAAGATCTTGGCGTAAATTATGTTGGAACAGAACACGTTTTATTATCTTTAATAAACGAAGCAGATGGAATTGCAATGCGGACTTTAGATAAATTAAGAGTCAATATTCCTAAATTACGCCATTTAATCTTAACTTATATTGAAGAACAACAAGAAGATATCTTAAAACCACCATTAACTGACCAAGAAAAGTGGGCAATTGCTCGCGAAAAATCGGGATTAAAAACTCCTGCTTTAGATACTTATACAGAAAACATTACAAACGATGTTATAAAACAACGTTTAGATCCTGTTATTGGTCGAGATGAAGAAATAAATTCATTAGTTAAAGTTTTAGGACGTCGTAGAAAAAATAATCCAGTTTTAGTCGGAGAAGCAGGGGTTGGTAAAACAGCTGTTGCTGAAGGACTTGCAATATTAATGCAAGGTATGGATTGTCCCGAGTTTTTATTAGACCATTTTGTACGAGCTCTTGATCTTGGTTCAGTTTTAGCTGGAACAAAATATCGAGGAGAATTTGAAGAGCGTATGAAACATATTATTGATGAAGTTAATCAACATGGAAAAACAATTCTAGTAATTGATGAAATTCATACATTAGTAGGGGCAGGAGCAGCTGAAGGTGCTGTTGATGCTGCAAATCTTTTAAAACCGTCTTTAGCTCGTGGTACTTTACGTGTTATTGGCGCTACTACTTTAGATGAATACCGTCGATATATTGAAAAAGATCCAGCATTAGAACGAAGATTTCATTCAATTCTTGTAGAAGAACCGTCCGTAGAGACAACAATTGATATTTTAAAAGGTTTAAAACCTGAATTTCAACGTCATCATGCTTTAACATATAATGACGTAGCTCTTGAAGAAGCTGCAAAATTATCAAGTAGATTTATTGCAGATCGTAATTTACCTGATAAAGCTATTGATGTTATTGATGAAGCAGGTTCTCGTGTTCGACTACGGAACAATTCATTACCTACAGGTTTACAAAAGTTACTTGTAGAATTACACGAGACTATAAGAGAAAAAAACGAAGCTATTACGGAAAACGATTTTGTTACTGCAAAATTGTTAGTTGAACATGAAATCGAAGTTCGCACACATTTACGAATAATGCGATTTGCATTAACTAGTAAAGAAAGATATAAAAAATATGCAGAGCCAAATGGTCCACGTTTTGATGAAGTTACTGAGTCAGATATTTCTAAAGTTATTTCTGCGTGGACGGGTATTCCTGTAACAAAGATTAATCAGTCAGAGAATGAACGTTTAAAGTTAATGGAATCTATTCTTCATCAACGACTTATTGGTCAACATCATGCCATTACTGCTGTTTCAAAAGCCGTGCGTAGAGCCCGAGTTGGTATTCAAGATCCAAAACGTCCAATTGCAAGTTTTATCTTTGCTGGCCCAACCGGTGTTGGAAAAACTGAATTAACAAAAGCTTTATCCGAGTATATGTTTGATAGTGAAAAAAATCTTATTCGGTTTGATATGTCTGAATTTATGGAAAGACATACGGTAGCAAAACTAATTGGATCACCTCCAGGTTATGTAGGTTTCCAAGATGGTGGACAATTAACAGAAGCAGTAAGACAAAAACCATATTCTATTGTTCTATTTGATGAAGTTGAAAAGGCACATCCTGATGTTTATAATTTATTCTTACAAATATTAGACGATGGTCATTTAACTGATTCAAGTGGTAAACATGTTAGTTTTAAAAATTGTATTATTGTAATGACAACTAACTTAGGTGCTCGAGTTATTGAAAAGGAATCTCCAGTTTTATCAAAAGAAAAAGTTGGATTTGGCCGTCGATATGATACAACAGCTCTAGATAGAGAAAATAAAAAGATTGACTTATTAGTTAATTCGGACGGAACTTTTTCATTAAAAGCTCCTATTGCAAAAGAAATAACAGCAGAAGATGAAGAAAAATTTGTTAAAATAACGGGATTAGTACAAGAAGAGTTAAAAAAATTCTTCCGCCCAGAATTCTTAAATCGAATAGATGATATTATTGTTTTTAACCATTTATCAAAACATGATATTTGGCAAATTTGTGGACTAATGTTGGGCTCACTAACTAAAAGGTTGAAAGAACAAGGTGCAAGTCTAAATATAGATAATGCTGTACGGTTTTTCCTTACAGAAGAAGGTTATGATCCAATTTATGGGGCTCGCCCATTACGTCGAGCAATTACAAAATTCTTAGAAGATAAGTTAGCTGAAGCTTGTTTAAGTAATGTTATTCATGAAGGTACAGAAATAAATGTTACACAACAAATAAAACCAAATGTTTATGGAAATAGACCTGTCTATTCGCCAGTATTTGATGACATTTACACAGCAGATATTTTAGTTGAGTTTGATTATAGTAATGTAGATTTTAGTAGAGTTCAAAAAAAAGAAAAACAAGATGAAGTTATTGAAACCGAAGAGGGTAACTATAATGAAGGGAAACCTAAAGTAAAACAAGAAAATTTTGATAAATATAGTGTAATTTAATCTAAAAAATATTGAACGAAAAGCTTTCTTATTTGATATTAATATTAGATATTATTCTATAAGTTAACTTATAGAATAATATCTAATTCATTAAATATTTTTATATTTATTATATTTGGCTAATTTGACTAATAGGAGAACTGGGAGTTGCGTAATATTTTTTTTCCATTCGACCAGCTAAATAACCTAACCGGCCCGATTGAACCCCTAATTTCATTGCTAAAGCCATTTGTTCTGGATTTTTTGCTTGAGCTACTGCTGTATTTAGTAAAATACCATCAGCTCCCAACTCCATCCCCAATGTAGCCTCACTTGGAGCCCCAATTCCAGCATCTATAATAACGGGAATATTGGCATTTTCAATAATAATTTGTAGATTAGATAAATTATTTAATCCTTGGCCTGAACCAATTGGCGAACCAAGTGGCATAACAGTAGCACACCCTAAATCTTCAAGATGTAAAGCCAACATAGGATCAGCATTAATGTAAGGTAAAACAGTAAATCCTTTTTTTACTAAAAATTCAGCTGCTTTTAAAGTTCCTATCGGATCAGGTAATAAATATTTTGGGTCAGAGATAACTTCTAATTTAACAAAAAAATTATCTTCTTGACCTAATTGACATGCTAATTCATGGCCTAAAAATGCCATTCGAATAGCATCTTCAGCTGTTTGTGAACCAGCTGTATTAGGTAATAACCAAAGCTTTTCCCAATTTAAAGATTTGAGAAAACTAATATTATCTTGGTTTATATTCGTAGGTAAGCGTCTAATAGCAACTGTAACGATTTCACATTTACTTGTTTTAATACTTTTTAGGGCATCGTGGCTAGTTCTATATTTACCAGTTCCTAACATTAAACGTGAAGAAAATGATTTACCCCCAATTTTTAAAGGATCAAATATACTTTTCATAATTTTAATTTATTTTAATTTATCTTAAACTCCCCAGGTAGGATTTGAACCTACGGCCAATCGGTTAACAGCCGATTGCTCTACCACTGAGCTACTGAGGAAATAACTATTACTCAGATGTTATCATATGTTTATTTCGAATTCAAGTTAATAACGTAAAAAAAAATTTAAAATTTTTTTACGTTATTTGTTTTATTTAAAACTAGAAATCTTAAAACATTTGAATCGAATTTTAAACTACTTGAAAAATTCTCTATATGTTTTGGGATACTTGAGAAATTGATTTGAATAAAATTCCCACGTTTTTGATTGGCAATTTCATATGATAAATCTCGTTTACCACGTGATATTACTGAAATTTCAGAAGCATTTAATTTTCTTAAAGTCTTAGCATAATTAAAAGCCCAAGTTTTTAATTCATTGTCATTAAATTCTTCTGTTAGAAGAATCATCATTTCGTATTTTATTGTTTTTGACATAAAAATCGTTAGTATGAAATTAAAAATATAGTACTTTAGATTAAAGTATAATGTCAAATTTTATTCACTATTGAATTAAAGTTTGTTATGATT
>JALLAU010000016.1:0-28760 GCA_036939495.1 Thalassiosira hispida | reverse complement strand
ACATGGGCCCACGGCCGGCATGCAACTGTCACCATCAATCACACCCCCTACAGTTATAACCCACTGTGACGTTTTATGAGTTCTGTAGTATCGTCTGAATCTCGTTCGTGTTCAGATTTTGCCTGAGCTTCGATACGTCGAAATCCAGAAATGAGATAAATCGAAGCTAGGTAAATTAATGCTACAGTGGACTTTGGGCTTGGATGGACCGCGTTGACACAAAATTGGAACCCGCTGGGGGTTGCAGTTCGAAACTGAATCCCACAGCGGGTTCCAGTGACTCCTCATGGATACTATGTGCATAAAGTTTAATTTGGACAAATATAACATGAATATGAATGCTACTCAAGAATAGCCGGATCATCTAGTATTAGTCACATGCTGCAGTAATCTCGTCTCATCGTCCCATCCATTCTACTCGCCCGACAATGTGGCCGACACTGCTCCCAGAGAAGAAACAGCAGAAACAGCCAAGGTGTGTTCTTCTCCGCCGCCAAGGAACGTGATTCTATAAAGCATTGAAAAGAAGTCTGTTTCAATACCGGATGAATCAAAACCGGACGAGCGGTCTTCTCTGTCGACAGAGATGGCGCTGGCGTGACCAAGGCTGTTCAATTCGTTTTGAACCTCTTGTGCAGATGCATAGATAGACAGTGGGTTTGTGGCTCTTTGTCCGCTCTCAATAACAAACGTCTCTGCGTAACTCACGGAGCCAGCCGCCACGAGAGAGAGCGCAAATGTCTGCGTGTTCGCGAGCATTGGGACAGCGTTTTCTGGGTCGGAAAAGCCCGCGGAGGAAAACGCCAAGACGCGAACAAAGAAGGATTCCAAAGGATCCAAATTCTTGATTCCAAAATAATAATCCTCTACTCCCGGAGTGTGGTTGACTGTGGCAGAGGCATGGTCAAACATGGCATCACTGTCCCACTCAACTCTATATGCTGCTAGGGGATCTCCTCCAGAATAAAGTGGCTGAGTCCACGACACTCCAATCTCCGTATCAGACAAAACATTGACACGAACTTCTCGCGGCGGAGAAGGAGCCACACGAACAGGCGAAAGGGCCCACCGAGAAGGTGCCGGGTCGCTCCAGCTATGACCGTTATATGCCAATACTCTTGCACTGTACAACTTATCTTTGGACAAGGTCGAAGGAGTGATAAAGCTCGTTGGCAAACCTCCGTCCGAAACTGTTTCAACTCTGACAACAGACGAACTTCCAACAAGGGATCCGCCCGTTCCAATTGTTGTTGGCGGAGCAGACCCTGTATCGACTAGCAAAGACGGTAAATTGCCATTTTGCGACGTGAATGTTATTACCCACCGTTGGCCATATAATGCCATGGAATCTTGTGTATGAGAAAATATCGACACATCCACTGTTTCAATTGTGGATATTCCTTCCAGAGCTTGCCGAATGTCTCCTGCGTCCGAGTCTGTATAGATGTTAGACGATTTTTCACCCATGAAATGCACAATAACGTGGCCTCCCATATCGTCAGCTGTTGATTCAAGAATGATTTCTTGAATCTCTGGAGCATTTTCGACATTGAAGGTTTGAGCCCCATCTTCGAATTGAGCATCGGCGTCATCAGTGCTCTCGCCTATCTGGACTTTGAATTTAGTAATCTGGTGTGACCCCCCTTTGACCAGGGCGGAATCCCAGTTGATTCGAATGGTGGAATCATCAACAGCAGACATCTCTACAGAAGAAGGCGGATCGGGCTTATCCATAGGGACCAATGTCGATGGTGTTGAATACTGTGTTCTGCCCTTGCCCGCGATGTTCGCCGCAGACACTCTAAAGTTGTACGGCATACCTCGCATCAGACCTCCAACGGAATGGACAATAGTCTGTGCAGCAGGGTAATCTAGAGCATCCAACTCAACTTCTCCAGCATAAGGCCCGTCCATTCGAGGCAACAAACCTTGAGCAGATTCAGTGGCAAAAATGAGCGGACTTCCTGACCCATCTGAGCAGGTCAGGTGATCATGAACATCAAGTAGAGGGACATTGCCAAGGCGGTCGAGGAAGATGACCGTCCACTGAAACGAGTTGATGCTATCACGAATCTTACGGCGAGCAACTTGTACTGTCCCAAGCGTGGCAATAGTTTCAAGTTCAAGCTTCAGGTCTGACGCCGAAACATCAAACGAAATATCATTGGTCCTGACACCTTCAAAAGATAGTGCAAAATTGCCGTCAAGTATCCCAGCAGATGTACCACACTGTGTAGTCAATGTATTTTGTTCATAGCCCTTGAATGCTGTCACCTCCTTGTTGACAACAAGTCTTGCACCCGTCCCCAACAACGAAGAACCCGAGACTCCCAAAGTGTCAAGGACAAACGCATTTGGCAGGGCGGCTGGGTCAGTGCTTACTGTCAGGGATTCGATTGGGCCATACTTGTCAACATTTGCAATATTTCTTAAAAACGTGATTGCCCAGGTGAGCCCATTCAAAGTGGATTCACGCGAGACAGTTGTGGACCCCACCGTATGAAGGGATTCTAATGCAAGCTTCATGTCATTGGCTGTTGATATTGCGGATATCTCCTCAGTAGAATGCCCCCCGAAGGAAATTCGAAACAAACCTCCTAAATCGTCATCTTCTGCAGATAAGGTGATGCTTTGCACGTTGTGTCGAGAGTACAGCTGAGCGGTATGGTCGCTATTCATTGACATCATTCCTGCAAAGAAACCCATCGCGTTCCATTCGATTTTATACGTTGTCACTGGCGCACCGCCGTCGTCATCTGAGTGTGGGAATGATAGCTGGATTGCAGTGTCAGACTGAGGCGCCAAGTTCACTACTCGTGGAGGATCGGGCGTCGTCTTGGGAGACAGAAACTGCATCAGAGGCAAACCAGGCTCGACCGAATAGCCATGAGAATTATACGCATACACCCGGGCAAAGTAATTTTGTCCTTTTACCAAACCAGTGACTTGGTGTGTGCATGGATCACACCCAGGTCCATGTTTGGGGGAGACAAAGGAGTAGGAGCCAAGAGGTGAACTATCAAGGCTGCCAAAAGCTTTATCCGTGTCCCACTCGATTCGGTACAGAGTGACTGTCTCTCCGCCGTCGCTTTGTGGCTTTGAGAAGGTAACTTCCAATGACTGACTTGATGCAACAGTTAGAATAACATTGGTAGGACTTGATGGTTTCTGGACAGGTGGAGCTAGCTCAAAGGGAATGGACGTCTGTGGCCGACCATATCCCAGCTCGTTGGCGGCTGAAACTCGCACATTGTAAGGCTGGCCTGCAGTAAGATCGGTCAAGATGTAGTGGTAATGCGTCTGCAAAGGGTCGTACACAGTGACAACTTGGGTGCTATACCCAATCGGCAACACTCCAGGTGTCAACACATTGATCTCGAGAGAGAGCGCGCCGGACTCATCAATCAATGACGTTGTATCCTCTGATTTGAGCCTTAGCCCTGAAATTGAAGGGTACTCCGACACAAAAGTTACTGTCCACTTGTAATCTGGATTATCTCCTGAGCGCCAAACTCTTACTGCACGTATGGTGCTCAGGCTCTCGAGCGCTGATTTGACATCTTCTGCCGACGAATCAATGCTCAGGCTGTCAGTCCTATCTCCTCCATAGCTCAGTGTGAAAGTCCCTTGGGCGGGGCTTCCATTTCCGATCAGAGCCACTTCTTCTACTTCGTGTACGCCACTGACAATCCAGTACTCAATGAGGTACTCCGAAATGCCAAAGCCATTGGCACTAAATGGAGCACGCCAGGACACTCGCAGCGTTGATGATGATTCCATGACCGAAACAGATGCATCTGCCGCGATAGTTGCGACGGTGACGCCGCTTTGATCCTCGAGATCGGTTGGTTTGGACCCTGGGACTAAGGATAACGGGGTCGAACGCGAGCTGGGACCAGTCCCGGCTTCATTCACGGCCGATATCCTCGTATAGTACTCGACGCCAGGGTTCAAGCCTTCGATCACGTAATAATTGAAGACTTTGCCGACACTGTTGTAGGACGATATCCTATCGCTTTGGATAGAATCTGCATCGAGTGTTGCGTTGAAAACACTTCCGCTTTGAAAGTCGTCTCGAAGCGACCATTCAACGAAGTAACCACTAACTATGGCACCTTTGTCATCTGGGCTGGTCACAGACGTGAAATGCAAAGCAAGGCTTGTTGGGTCATAGGAAGCAACGGAAGCAACGCGCACAAGCTCAACAACAACGGGAGGCAATGGTGGGCCATGTGGTTTTAGAAAAATAGAAAGGCACGGGATGCCATAACTCTCCGAGTTACTCGCAGTGACCCTCACACCATATCCATCGCTAATGCTGGATGCCTGCTCCAATCCAGTGACGGTGTGCGAAAAGCGGTCCCCGTTTTTATTCAGTGTGTTCTCCACTACTACCTCTTGGCCTTGCGTAGCAACTGAACCCTCTCTGGAATCAACCGCGTTGCAACTCAAATTGGGAGAGCCGCCAGACTCGCACGTTGCACTGCCTCTGGCGCATACACAGTACTCGGTCCGATCTGCTTCTGGGGTTGCAGCGAGCATGTCAATGATCATCACAGGAACCGGTGAATTGTCCGTCAAGAATTCAATATCATATACAACATTATCTGCCTCGACCGTTTTTAGAACCTCAACGTCTCCTACATTATCGAGGCTTTCGATGAGTTTCTCAAGCTCAAGAGCTGATGACCCGATTGGGACATCCGTGACATGAGAATTCATGCTGAGAGTAAACGTGCCTCCGATAATTGTATCCTTCAAACGAAGTTGCTGCTTTTCTGTGACACCGTATTGAGTAGCGTCCCATGATTCCACAAAATACTTATTGATAGCATTTCCCCCGTCATCTTCGGGAGCAGACCAGCTAACTTGAAGCGAATCCCACCCAATAATGGCAACACTGCACATCGTAGGGCTTGAAGGTTCGATGGCTTCAGGTGATACTTCAAACGGCGATCCGTGAATGTGACTGGCATTGTAATATAGCCTGGGGCGGTCAATGACTGCAAAAGGTTGGGATATACTCTCCCAAAAGAGGCGAATCATTGCCGACCCACGGTTTTCCCGGTATTCGATTTTTATTGTAATAAGTTGATCTGCGTTCAGGGCGTGCTCTGTAGTACCTGCAAACTTAACGTACTCATCAATGTCATCAACTTCATTATCGTATTCATCAATGAGCAAATCATCGCCTATCCATAGACGCAATGCATCATTCACGTGTACTGTGAAAGTATAAGTCTCGTTGAAGGCTGGTTTGATGTATCCAGTCCATCGAATACTGACAAAGTCCTTTCCTGTCATTGTTACGGGATCATTTTGATCCCACTGGAAATCTATGGCATGATCCACCCGCTCCATTGTTGGCGAGCCATACAGCCAACGATTATTAAAGTATTCACCGGATAAGCCACCATAGTGAGCAGCTTTCACCGACAAGGAATACTGGCCAACTCTTGGCGACTTGTAGGTTGCCAAGTATCTTCCGTCCTCGATGTGTTCGATCGTTCCATGAATTGTCGAAGGTCCATCGAGCGTGACTACGTAATCCTCTCCACGGCGACCAGCAACGGATTCGACGCTGTATAGAGATTGGTCACTTGAAGCTACAGGACAAGCGGCAGTCGCAGCTACAGTGCCTCCCGAAAGGAGATGCCCTTCGGCAAAAAATAACTGAGCATCATCATCAAACGACTTTAGATGGATAGCCCACGAGTTCGCCCCTAGACCATGGTCTTGCTCGTGAGTAATGGATAAGGAATGGATAGAAGTGATATCTGATATGATTGCATCTTTGAGCTCATCCCCCGAGCTGCCAACACTAAGCAAGCGAGTTTGCTCGTTCCCATAAGCGAGGTAGAAATAACCATCGATTGGCGAGGAACTTGTGGCATACGTTCGAAGGCTCTGGTGAACGTTCCAGTTGCAAGACGTGGCCTCAATGCTGGCATCGTCGCCTTCCAAAAGAGTTCCATCTACATACAATGTTGGCAAGTCTCCAAGCACGGCATCAAACGATACGATGTATTGGTATCCTTTTCGATTTTGAGATGGTCCATGCTGGTAAACATTTGATAATGCGTCGGATTCGCCCAAATAATGTGACGATAGCGTCACGGTGAATGGCGCCACATCAGCCATGTCTGTAATGGAAAAGAGCTGCCCGTCATCCTGGTCACCTATTCGGATCCAGTCCCCAACAATAAATTCGGTTAGTTCATCACTGGAGACGATGGTATCCAGACCTTTGGTTACAGCAACAGTCTTTCCAACCACCAAATCGTTTGCCGAGTTGGATGAGACTGTGAGCGATCCTAAACCTGGGATTGACTCAAGGCTCTGTTTCAGTTCAACTGTAGATGCAGACGCATGGACACGGATTGTCGTAGAGAAAATGGATACTTCAAAAAATCCACCAATCTGGGTTGATGACGATGTTTCAATGATTTGGACCTCGCGCAATGGGCCATCCTGAATCTCATTCGAAAACGCATCTCTCGACTGTACATAAAAGTGCGTATCTGACTTGTATACACCAGTGCTCAGCCCTTCAAAGTGGCGAGCGCCTTGATGATCATGACCTGTCGTTGCCTCCCAGGACGGTTCCGCAGGTGAAACAAATACCCGGAAGGGGCTACTGCCGTCTTCTACAGTTTCAACAATGACTGAAATACTTGCACCGACATCACTTACTTCCAAAGAAGGCAAGTTTCCAAAATTCATCAAGCTGTTGGGTGATTTTCCTTGGTGGGGGTTGAATGTGACGTGCCAGGTACGGTCATTTGTAACTCCATCAACGTCCAGAGAAACGCTGATGTCTCCCACAGTGTTGAGAATTTCCAGTTTTTGAAGCACGCCATTTTCATCTGCATCCCATGGAATTGGGTCGGTGTTCTGCCCCATGAATGTCAACGAAAATGTCGCACCAACTAGAGATGAAGGATCAAGGATTTCCAACTTGACCGACTGGGTCTCATATTTTGGCTGATCAAGTTTGATATGTGAAAATTGGCCATTGCTTGACGGAACAACATCCCACGCATTTGCGTTACCAATGAGATTCGACATATCCACGACAAAATCAGGCACATCCCCCAGTAACGTCTCAAAGACAACAATGTACTTGAAATTGAAGAGACCGTGTACTTGCTTTTCTACGCCAAATGAAGAGATGCTCCCCATGGAAGAATCGAGTGCACTCTTCAACGTTTCCTCGTCCGCGTCCCATGAAATTGGAGGAGTTGACAAATTGCCCAACTTGATTGTGAACGTACCTCCCCTTGCTTTGGTATTGTAACCCGTGATCAAGATCTGTTCCTCAGTCGACACAGCTTGGACGACAGCAATGGTGTAATAGCCACTCGTATCGGGTGAGTACTCTACAGAGAAACCCTCATTTCCTTTATTGATAATACCCTCCTTCACGGGAAATGATCCATCCTCGTCGCCTTTCTCAGGGTAAATGAAGACGGCATATAAATCTTGACTTTGGTCTGCGAGTCTATCATTACCAAATAAATCCTTCGGCTGTATGGTAAATGTGGATTTTTCACCCGCCGTTGCCGACACAAGGCCTTCGCCGTAAGCTGTGGTCCGGGATGGACTCGTTTGTCCGGGAGTTACATCGATCGTACGTGGAAATCCCGTTATCGATTTGGGTCGACGACCTTTCAAGAGCTCTTCCACTTGAACTTCTGCAACGTCGCCACCAAGTTGTACGGTGTTTGGCACGAGCATATCAACATCTCCCTCTACTGACAGGAAGGTAACGTCCCACGAGCAAGAAATGGCAGGATCATTGCAATTGTGAAGAGATACTGCAACTGATCCAACCGACTCGATTGATTCAATAGCAAGTTTGAATGCGTCACTGGTGGCATCAAAATCTATGGATCCAGAAGCAAGCGAATCTATTCCCAGTGCCAACGTAAAATCACCCGACAGGGAAGAATGGGACCGTGCAAATGTTGTGACTCGTTGTACCTCTGTCACGATTGGGAGCTTGACATCCATGAGATACGATCCACGAACAGATGGTGTGTATTTGACGGTGTGGGTACCACTTGTGCATGATTTGCTTGCCTTGAATACAGAGGCGCTCGTTTTGGTAGATCCCAAATACTGTGAAAGAAGTGGAACATGTTGAGTATCGAACGCACCCGCAGAATCTACGGTGTACATGGTTCCATCGATCACAATCTGGTCTCCACGAAGGAACGTCCCCACAAAGTTTGTCTTGGATGCAATATGATCCGAGATATGAGTGACATCTGCCTCTCCAATGTACTGCCAATCGTTGCTTGTAACTGTGGTGCCAGTGATTACGACTGGAACTTCTCCTTCCACCACACTGTTTATACGTCCATCTCCCGCCCAGCCACGGCTGCCACTGATGCTAATTTCAAACCCAGGATCCTGGCCATCGTTGTACCTTTTGTTCCCATTGGCATCCTTTGTCTGGATCACGAAACTGCACTCCTCCAAAGCAACACAAGTCGCAAGTCCATCACCTTCCGCAGTACTTGTTGTATCAATATCACCAGGAGCAACAAGAACAGAAAATGGACTTGGGGAAGATCCACCAATGTGGCGAATGTAGTAAAACACAGAGGAAGGCACAATCTGCCTTGGCATAGAAGAAGACTCCCATAACAGCTGGATGTTTGCTTCGTCTGTCAAGTGAACATACTCAAACTTGATTGGGTAGAAGGCATCATCCGTCAATATTAAAGGAGTCGATGATACAGATTCAGAACTCGTGTCCACAAGGCTGTCGATGGCAACTTGTTCCCCAACAGTGAGTCGAACGCCGCCATTCAAACGCACGGTAAAGATGTATTCGTCATTCGTGTCTACTCGCATTTCTCCTTCCCATACGATAGAAAAGGAATCCATTGGAAAAGAGGGGTCCGACGCAAGAGGGGACCCAAATCCCCAGTCAAAAGAGATTTGCTCATCCAATCGAGTCGAGTCACAAACTGGTTCGTCTCCTTCGCACCACGGGGTTTCATGATAGGGAGGTGCGTTGTGGTTGCTATTTCCGTACACAGGCTGGGAAAAGTCTTGATTTTTGAAGTAGGTAGACAGCAATCCTCCACGAGACCGTAACACGATTGAGGATTGGTACAGCCCCGCCAGGCTTGGAGTGTAGGTCATCTTGTAATGCCCGTCGGGGTTGCCCATCTCCAGCTCTTCAATGGTTGTGTTTGGGTTGTCGTGGCGTTGTAGATCATCACATGCATCGGAGACTCCATCCAGGCTTATGATTAGAGAAGTTTCATTCGACACAGGATACGAAATCAGGTTTCCAAATCTATCGCGGGCCACCATAGCAAATGACTCTTCCTTTCCTGTCACGGCAACCAAATTGGAATCATGAGTGCAATCTTGGGCACTTGCATCCGCAGGATCAATTACCACACCGAGCGAGAGATCAGTCCACAGATATTCATTGTTGAGTTTGATAGTGGGGGAATAGTGGCCACTGACTGTTGGTGTATAAAAGACGACATAACGCCCACCACCCAAGTATTCAACCTTGTCCACAGCATCAACTAATGTGTTTGAGGCAACCGACACGCTTTGCTCTGAACGAACGTACAAGTTGGGTATAGGCCCATTGTCTTTGTTGAACGTCAACTTGGTCACTGCCGTCACTGGATTACTCGCATCGAAATGACAAACAGTAGCATGGGTACTCCCAGCACTAGATAATGGATGGGCCAACCCAAGTGCATTGGCAATCAAGTGCTTCAAGTCCGACAAGGTCGTCTGGGCATCGACAAGTACGCGTTTTCCCAGTATTTCTAATTCAAATGACCCAGTCGGGTCCAATGCCTCAAGTGCCTGTGATGAGTACTTGCATGATAGTGAATGAACCTCATACAATTCAATTCCAACCCCCTGCAACAAGTTATGTGAAAGAGAGAAATCAATTTCAGATTGTCCCTCAGCATCATCGAGCATATTCCCTGCCGAGCCCTTCTTCACTTCAAAAACATCAATGCTAGGTACCGATTGTTGCTGGGTAGCCCCAATTTCATAGGTGACCAAAGATGTGTCGACAACAAGAGGGGGCACATCCCCAATGTTTGCAGGGCATTTATCCCAAGAGCCAGGATGACAGCCATCCTCGCTGTCATCTGCAAAAGCGATGCTCCAAATATGATACAGCGATGTTGTTCCTTGGCGGAGTCCAAATGTGTCTTTCGTCACGCCTACAGATCCAATAGTGGGTAAATTTTCCAGTGCCGTCTTCATCTCTTCTGCTGTTGCATCTACGCTGATAGGAGATGTTGCTGTCCCATCATGCGTGATTGAAAAATATCCCATGATTGGACTAATGCCATTCACTGCTCCCTGGTGTTCCTCTCCGTCGCCAGATATTGTCATGGAGCCATTCTCGAGAGCATCAAAGCTCACACTGACGGGTTCGACGTCGCCCAGTGCAATTGGAAAGTCAACAAACATAAACTTTCCTGTGCTGTCGCAGACGGTTGTGATGGTGTCATCTGGCTCGACGATTGACACGGAGTTGCCAAACAAGAGAGATAATTTGGAAGCCACACTGGAGATATCCTCATTGAAGTCAATGGTCGTGGTGCGATCCTTGAATGAAAGAATAATGTATCCTCCATCGGCGTCGCAGTTAAAGGCATGTCGCTCTGCTCGATATGGCGCTTCCCCTTCCACAAGCTTTGTTACAACCTCGGGCCCACTGCTTGTCATCAAGTCCAAATTACCATGTTCTGTCAAGAACTCGATGTCGACATTGTCCCCGTTTTGAATGACTGACGATCCGTCAGAAGACACAGTGACCTGCCCAATGGAATGAAGTGCTTCCAAAGCATCCGCAATGTCAGTAAGTGTCGACAACCCGACCTCAATGTTACTCGTTATCTGTCCTCGAAATTCAAGTCGAAAAGTTTCTCCAAAATTGGACAGACGCTGTATTTCGTTCATGACCTCAATGACCGTGGCAGATGTCTTGATGGATTGAATTTCCGACTGTCGGCGGTCCCTGACTCTTACTTCAAATGTCGATTCTTCTCCTGCAATGCCTGCCTCCAGACCCTTGCCAAATGCAGATGATGATGACGCTTGTGGCGACCCATTGGCTACTTCGACAGTGTATGAGCTGCCCGAAACCAGGGTTGTACCAGAGAATATCGAGAGTTCATACGTTCCCTTGCCCCAAAGAGTGTACCGGATAGGGTAGATTCCAGCCGATGGCTGTTTCGTCACTGACATTTTGTCAGACACTGAGCTAGATCCATCGGAACCAGGCAACACAGATAGAGGGCTCTGTGACCAAAGGTCCAAATGATCTACGAAAGTTATTTCCCATTGATAGTTTCCGCCCACATCAGATCGGCTCGCTTCCACTGATGTAGGACTGGAGCCATTTTCATGCATTGAGGATAGCACAACCTGCATTGCAGAACCCGATAAATCGTGCGGAATATCCTCGCTTATTTTGCCGCCATATGACAACCGAAAGTAGCCGGCAGCACTGCTATCGGAGCATGTCAAGGTTTCTACTGCTGTAGAGGTAACTACAGTGTGCCCGCTTGGCCCGAGAAGCAAAACAAGAAAGGCATCTGACATTCCATCACCACTTTCGCCAATGTTGGATGTGCTTGCTCCGGACCTTAGATTACCAAATTTATCACGAGATTCAATGATGAATCCAGTTTCGATCCCGACATTGGCACCAGATAGTCCTGATGATCCGTCGTCCTCTACGAGCGTCGAGCTAACACCGTGGAGTTCGCGATGAATAACATTGAGATTCAAGGCATCGTCCAACGAGCAGAATGATGGCGAAGAATAAACGCCGAGTCCATCGAATTTTCGTGAGTCCCATCGTTTTCCACTCGGAGCAACACAATACTGTACTAATTCTCCGTCTACTGTGATTGAAACGAGGTAATTTGCGGCAAGAGGGATCGAATAGGTGATGAAATAAGACCCATCCTCTCTATCCGCCACATGACCGCGGTACTGGATGTCAGGGTTTGTGGTGCTTTTGAACTTGACACTGACATCATCTCCACCAGAAATTCGATTGTTTCCAAATGCATCTTTTGTCTGGAGGTATAGTTTTCCAATTTCGCCGGCCCTTGCCTCAACTAGGTTGTCAACGGGGTCAAACGAGCTTTCCACCTCGCAGTTTGAAGCCAATGTTGCGCCAGGTAAAACTGTCAATGTAAATGGCGAGCATTTATTCTCCTCCCCAAGGCCACAGTAAATGTCAGTGTCTCCGGTCATGGCATGAACCCGGTACGTCCCTGCCTTTAGTACTGAATAGTCGACACGATATTGACCAGACTCCAAATACATAACATCACCCGAAGTGGAGCCATGATTCCCAATAATTTCGACTGTAAATTGTTCCTCTGGCGACTGTAAATCTCCCTGTGCATCACCTGAAGTGAGTTTTCGATTTCCTGACGAGTCCTTGGCTTGAAGGTAGAAGGAGGTTCGGTCGCCAGCAATTGCTACTGATCTGTTCTGGCCTTCCTTTTCAATAAAGTCGCTATAGGGATAGTCCGCAGCGCCAGGAGAAACAGTCGTAAGGAAAGGACTTCCAACAACATGGGAAGGATGAAACAGTTGTGAAGGAGGGATTATTTGTTTCCTGATCGAGCGTGAACTCCATTCGAGTTGGACGTGCGCATCACCCGTGAGCTCCTTGTATTCAACCTTCAAATCATGGAACGAATCGGCAGTAAGTGTGACAGTCGTTTTCTTCTCGATGGAATGTTCTTCCCACAAATCAAGTATAAGCTCATGATCGACATATAGCCTCACTCCATCATCTGCACGGAGGTAAAAGGTGTACGGTTCACTCGTCTGTGGTCGAACTTTACCCCACCAGCGAACACTGACATAGTCACGCCCTGAATTACGGCGCGTGACGATTGATGAGATTGGAAAAGGCATCACAAAGGTGAGACGGCGCGTGACGAACAATGAGATTGGAAAAGGCATCACAAAGCTGACTCACCGTACTGTGTAATGATGTCCGACCCCCAGTGGAAGTTGATCGTCGGATCAACTCTCTCAATCACAGGATCATCCAACAGCCATTGGTTGTCGTAGTATTGTGCGTTTACTCCGCCACCCTCAAGTTTCAAGACTGCAAGGGAATATGTACCAGCAGTTTCAGCTCTGTACTGACCCGTATAGCTGGGAAGGCCCGGAACCTTTTCTTCCACGACGATCAATGGTGGCGAGCCTGATGTGGCCACCAGCGCAGGTGATTGTGAATCCACCACAACAGATACAGTGGCACTGTCTAGAGTTCCTGACATGCTTGAGCTGTCCATATCCAATAGGGCAGGTGTTTGTGGAAACCTAAACGTTACCAACCATCGGCACTGCCCATGTTCGAACATTTCACGGCTGACGTCAACATGATCAACAGAGGGGAGAGATTCCAATAATGACTTGACCATCTCTGCAGAACTATCATATGGCAGTGGACCCGTTTCTTCCGCGAGATACGAGAGCGTGAATGCCCCCCCTAGCGGAGTGGGCTGCCCACCAGTAGTTTCGATGGATTGAATTTCGAAGACATTGTCATGGGCAATAAAAAGTGGGAGATTTCCAGAATTCCCGGTGAAGGACACAAGCCATTGATACCCCGTGTACTTGTCGAGCTTTCTGATATTGACCTCTTCAATGGTGCTGAGCATCTCCAACTTATCTTTAATGTCTTTGGCAGACGCGTCGAATGCAATGTCAGTGGTGTATTCTCCCTCGTAGGAGAGAACGAGTGACCCGGACAGCGTAGATTCGCCCTGTACTTCTTGCGTAATCACAGCATTGTTAGAATTGAGCAGTGGCAATGGTCCCACTGGTGTGAGGAATGTTACGAGATAAGTCCATGGATCGCTACCCGTGCCAGTGCCGCCAACTGCAGTGTCCAACCGTACTTTTAGATCTGACAGTGCATTCAGCTCGGCTTCTATGGATGGCACTGCCTCTCGAGCTTCAACAATGCGTGGAAAATTGCACACCATCGAGCTTGTTCTTGGTCCAGATTTGAAGGAAAGATCGAATGATGCGTCATCGTTCGAGACCGATATACTTTGCACCTCATAAATGAACGGCTTGTCCACCGACATTGTGATCGTTTGTATCTCGGTGGCGGAAAAGTGGCCGTCGTTCCTTGATACCGTGATAGATGGGTCAGAAGCCGTTAGCAGAGGATACTCGCCATACACGTCTCTAAAAGTGACAATATAGTATGACATGGAAACGTGGTCTTCGTTCGTTTGTGTGGCATCAACTTTTCCAACATTTGGCAGTTCTGCCAAGGCTTCTTGGAGGGCAACTTGCGACACCTCAGTAATGTCCTTTGTCTGTGAATAAGCGCCATCGATGCGGCCCCATGGTTGCGCCTCGGACGTATCCATCGAGAGGTGGAACGTACCGACAACTTTGGGAATCGCAATCATCTGTTCAATGTAGCGAGGTGAGTTGTAGGAGCTGACACCTCCATCAGAGTACCAAGTATGTGATCCATCAACAACAGAAGATGTCCATAACTCTGTAAAGAAGACATCCCCGCCTTCCATGCCTTCATACGTGGCCATGTCTCTTACGACAGATCCTGTTGCCTTCTTTGGTTCAATGATGAACTCGTTTGATTTGCCCTTCAAGAACTCGGCAACATAAGTTCCATCAAGCCCCAGTTCGCCGGATGCATCTCGTCCATTTCCAACTTGGGAGCGATCGACTGTGAGAAATGGGACGTCACCCATGCGTGAAATGAAAGTCACATACCACGAATAACCACTGTGGCCAGGTGGTGATGTTGCTTCTTCTCGTGATACATGGACGTTGCCCACGCCTAAACCTTCAATCGCCGCCTCCAAATCATCTGCGGTCCCATCGCAGAGATTGCCCGTCTGGCCCGACGATTCAAACGACAACATCAACTTGTCAGTGGTGCAGTCGTCAGATAAGAACGTGACAATCTGTTCTTCTTGAATAGATCCTGCAATGCCCCTTGACAATGCACTTCCACTTGCCGTTGTCTTGGACGCACTTGCTCCGGCGCGGGCGACGGTAACAATTGATGCAGAGCTCAAGATTCCATCACCGACAGCATTGACGGGAGCGACTTTGAATGCATATCCAGAGTCTGGTGTCAAGTCCAATGCCTCAAAGGTTCGTTGGCCAGGAGTCTCGGATCCATCGTAAACAAGTATAGCAGGATCACCTTTGGTCATCTCTGTCACGACAACCCTGGCATCATTCGATAACCTTCCTGAAGTGGCTTGTATCAATGGAAGATCCCCAGCCTCGGATAAGAAAGTCACACTCCATCCATCTGAAACGGACTCCACGTAAACTAAGTTTATGCTAGGCAAGTTCTCCAATGCAGTCTTGACCTCATCAGGTGTGGCATCCACAGCTATATCTGCAGTTTCGTGACCCCGAAAGGAGGCGGTAAATGTCCCACTGATCGAATCCTGTGATGGAATGACAATGTGCTGAACTTCCTCCTTGATGTGATCGGCATTTGACTGAAGCAAAGGATACTCATATTTGTACAAGTATAGTTTGAAGCCTGTGATTGGAGATCCTCCAGCAATGTCAGATGGTAGGTGCGACCACTTTGCAGTCAGTGAACTTTCTTGAACGTCGATAATCAGTGGACGGTAGCCGAGCTTGGAATATTCAGGGTCTCCAGCATAACTTAATCCGGGATGCATCGCAGCTAGCGTTGAAAGCACTGGACTATTGCCACTCTTTCCCAATGCATTGGTGGCAACGACATGGAAGCGGTAAATTTCTCCGGGATGTAGTCCGTCGACTTGCCAAGTCGTCGTCTCGTGTCCTAATTCATAGTTGGTCATTGTTCCGTCGTAGTCTCTCATGTACAAAATGTAGCCAATGATTGGAGATCCACCATTGTCAATTGGGGGAGTCCAAGAGATGGAAATTGTCCCTTCACTTGAAGACGTGATACTCGTTCCAGAATCACGTTGTGGCATTGAGGGGGGCAATGGTGCACGGGGGTCTCTCACTGTAAATATTTGCACCTCACTGAAGTCACCAAAGCAAGAACGAGACAGATCGTCAGTGTCACAGTTGTTGATTGCTCTGACTTGAAACCTATACTGCCTACCCGTCTCAAGGATTTGGCTATGTGGACCAACATCGCTGGTTGTCAGGCGATATTCCATAACATTGGGGCTACCGGCGCCGTCGTAGACCATGAACGTATCCCCTCCACTCCTGTGGAATAAACAAAAGGGTGATAGTATAGGACGGTCGATTGATGAGAACAGGCGGCTCTGAATTATTCAACATTTTGTGAGAGAAAAAAGTACCGGCTCACCAAGTGTCCATCCATAATTCATAACCAGAAACAGTCTTGCCCCCGTTCGTCGTTGGCTTTTGCCATCCCACTGTGATGCTGGTACTAGTTGATTCTTTCAATACTACAGGCGGCGGAGGGCCAGGGTGATTGTGCTGGGGAGTGGCGTGCAAAGGGGTTGATAGCAGACGGTATCCAAGTCTGGGGCTTCCGCCAGTAAAGTCAAAATTACGAAGCCGGACTTGGACCCAATACGGAGTCCCAAGTACAAGCTCGTTGATATCATGCTCTAGCGGATATTCGCCATCAAAAGACTCCTCATCAGAACAAACTCCACTGTTCAAGTGCGGACATGAATTGGCACCACTTCCAGTTGTCAACTCTGAAACTTCAAGCGAAGGATTACCACAGCCTTGCAAGTTAACATCTGACGCTACAAGTGGAAGCAAATCACCATCGTTGCAGACTTCGACGCCATTTTTTAGAGCGCACGAGGTGAACTCGATATCCCATTCGTATCCGACCAATGATTTGGATCGCACAACAGTGACTTGACCAATGTTTGGCAGAGCTTCCAATTCCTGCTTCAAGTCTTCTGCTGAAATGAAGCTCTCCAACAACCGAGTCGTCTCAGTCGTCTGCCCATCATTGTGAGTCAAAAGAAATTGTCCATTGAGCCTATCATCGCCATCTCTGACAGTTTCAACCAAAATGGATGCAGAGCTGTCTACTTCGACCGAGGTAGAGAGTTCACTAAAAGGAAATAGAGCATCGACATTCCGTGCCGACGGTGGAAAGTAACCAGGATTCGACAGAAAAGTGATCATCCAGACATATGCCATTTCCTTCGATGGGCCACCATCCATTTGCACATCCACTTGGCCGACATTGGGGAGCTCTTCCAACCGCGCCTTCATCTCGTCGACGGATGAATTGAATTGGATTCGACCTGTTGTGTGCCCGCGTAATCGAAGGCGAAAGTGACCCGATATTTCATTCCCCACTAGAGATGTCACGCTTTCCAATCCGTTCCGAGCTGCATATGACTCCCCGTCCGACAACACAAAAGCATCCGCGGACGATCCTAGGACCAATAAATGTTCTGGTACAACCTCCAACGCTTCGATATTTCCACCCACGCCACTCCCTTGGAATTCAATGCTAAAAATCTTCTCGTATCCTCCGTTTGCCAGGTTCACTGCCGCCACGGCAACTCCATTTTGCTGGACCGTATCCAATGCCTCAAGCACCGACTCGATTGCATTAGCAAGATCACTAGACTCCAATGAAACATCGATTGGTTCAGTGATGGCACCGCGGAATGATAACTTGAGTGACCCACTCAGAGGAGCGTCGCCATCAACTTCTGTGGTGACCTCGACACGCCTCGCACCATCAAGACCACTCGATTCTGCAGTCATTAAAGGCAGGTCACCGGCCATTCCCGAAAGTGAATGGAATGTTACCAAAAAGTCTCCAGCTGTCGCACCATCGAATGGTGCACAAGCAGTTGTCTTACCATTATTGAAAACAACAGAGACCTCGTCCACCATCGGCAGTGATTCTAGCGATTCCTTGATGTCATTTGCGTCAGCATCGTGAGAAACGTACGCAGTCTCTCCACCAAGCGAGAGACCAAAGGTCCCACCATCTGCATCACACTGTATCTTTTGTACCTCATGGGTTTCGCCATTTCCACTGTAGCTTGAATCGAGGACGAGGTACTGAATCTCATTGATATCCGTTGCTGACGTCGTAATGGACTGAATTTCGGGCTGTGGAGAGCATTTCAACGATAGTTTTTGTCTTTCCTGAACGAATGGTTGCGTGCTATAATCGACTCGATAGGACGTCACGTCATTTCCTCCATCATGGAAAGGAGAACCAATGGTAACAGCTAAAGTTGAACCATCCTTGGGTTCCAAGCTAACTTCGGATGGTGGTGCGGGTGGTTGTGGGAATGGTATCAGTACTGGAGGGTAGGGCATGATCGATGGACTCGTTCCCATGGCATTAGACGCGCTGATACGGATATAGTAGGGAATGCCCTGTTTCAAGTCTGGGATTAAGGTAGAAATATCAATACCTTGGTCGGGTGTATCTGGGACAATAGTAGACCCATAATCTGGCCCGTCAAATGGGGGCAGAATTCCGACTGTGGCTTTGGAGACAGACATGGAGGCAACCGTCCCCGTCAGATCGAGGTCATCGGCAACAAGAAGAGGCAAGGGGCCAAGATCTGAAATAAAAGTGACGTCCCACATGTAACATCTATTCACATCTGGACCAAGTCTAGTAACTGAGACGTCTCCAATATTGCTCAGGGCATCCAACGAGGACTTCACCAATTCTTGCGACGCATCCGTAGGTATGTACCCGGTAAGTTCACCATCATATTCTAGCCGAAAATCACCAGCGACAGGATGGGATGTTCCGCGAACAGTATCGTCAGTGACGATAATCCTGTTCCCCGAGTTTAGCTCGGCATCCGTCGAAAAGTCACTGGTGCCGCTTCGGGCAGCCTCAAGGGGTGGAACATCTCCAGCCTTACTCTCGAATGTGATTTCCCATGTGCACTGGCCAAAACCGTCTGGAACTGTATTCGCTGGGGATACGGTGACTGTTCCAATCGTGCTGAGCTTTGACAGCTCGGACTGGATCAGATTCGCATCGCCTTCAAAACCCGCGGGCTGCGATATTGCAATCGTATCCCTAATAATGGAGTAGGCATCTCCAACAGTTACAGATTGGCCTGGACCTGCAGAAACATCTCCATGGTTGCGGCGACAGTCATAAGTTCTGGGCTGCCCATGACACTTAGAAAGGTAACAACCCAAGAGCAACCCTCGTCGCCGGCGCCGGTGTCAGATCCAGACACGGATACCTCGTATAGCCGTGGCAATTTCATAAGTTCTTGGGCAATCACAGCGGACGTGTCTTCGCACGAGGCACCGTTGGCCATGATATTCGATGTGGTGTAGCCCTCATACGTAAGAACAAAGTTGGTGAGGTGCGAGACGGAGTCGTCGCCGCCAACACCCGAGGTATCCAATGTGCTCGTGGTGATGACTTGCTTAGCCTTCGTCGATCCGAGGCAGGTGTTTCCCCCCAGTGGCAACGCCAGAATGTCTCCAGTCTCTTCGCCCTCAAATCTCAACCGAAAGCTTGAGGTAGCATCGACATCGGCGCCGCCGCCATCGATAGAAATGGTCTGAACTTCTTTCACTGTTCCCTTCCTCTCCTCGGTGACCAAAATTGATGGGTTTTCGCCAGGTGTCCCTGTCAGTGAGGAATCAACCACGAGTAGTGGCATGTCTCCACGGTGCGATCGAGACCCGTCCTCTAGAAATGAAACAGTCCAAATGCAACCTCCCACGATGTCCAGTGGTGAGCGTTCCACGTTAACTCGAGAAATGGAGGGCAATGCCTCCAACTCCTCCTTCACTGTCGAAGCGTCGGCATTGTATGGAATGGCATTGGTCTCGTCGCCACCTATGATTAAAGGAGAGACAAACAAGAAGTCAGAATGTGGTAAATTATATTGCTCAACAAACCCCCAGCAACTGATACTCACTGAATGAAAGAGTGTAAGTCCCCGAGATGTAACTTCCATCACGACCGGTAGAAAGTTGAATGTCTGCACCACCAATTGGATTGCTCGTTCGAAGACCGTCGCCGTGCACAGTCATGGAAGGAAGATTCCCACCATTGCTGTCGGAAAGGAACTCAATTTCCCACGTAAAGCCGCTTTGCTCGTCTGCCATGCTTCGGGATACGGAGACTGCCCCTACCGTATCGAGGCTCTCGAGCTGACTTTGCATCTCAGACGACGACGCATCATGCGGGATGTCTGCCGTCAGTTCGCCGATGAATTCCAACCTAAACGATCCCTCGAGTTCATTTCCTTGTTGCAGTGTCGTAATTGAAACGGGAAGGTCGCTCATGAAGATTTCCATCTCGGGAACATTGCCCATCGACGTTGGGAAAGTAACGAGGTAGGTATGACCACCATCAGGATTAATTTCTGACTCATCAACCGTAGGCCTCTCGTACACGTTTGCCATATTTTCCAAGATTTGCGCAATCGATGACCTCGATCCATCTGCGGCTGCATTGGCACTAATCTGACCTGAGTACTGGAGCGAACCCCCAACGTTGATCGTGTCGATGCTGACGGCGAAGCTGTAGGCGGCATCAACTGCAGTATCTCCAGATGGTGGTGATACGGTGATTGCCTGCACCTCTGCCTGCGCAGTTGCGGAAGTTTGGACTACTTGAATTTCGTTGATGTCCAGCGTGGATGTGGTTATCGTCTGAATCTCGTTGGTGTTCAGATTTTGTGAGGTGGTGATACGCTGCACCTCGGGGATGCCCGCCTCTTTATCCCACTCTACCAAATACGATGAGATAGGTGAACCGCCATCCCATAGGGGCGGCGCAAATGTGGTCTGCAATGTGTTGGCTCCTATGATGTCCAGCGTAGCCCATTCCGGCGGGCCGGGCACCGACTGGATATCGGATGGGTGGGTCACATCCTCGTGGCCAATGACGCCGAAGGGTAAGGAGAAAAATGACAGCGATGCGAATAGCTTCTTCCAATGACGATGGTCACTGTTCAGCTTTCTTCGCTGATTGTTGGCCGCTTGGCCATGCGTCTGCAATTCCATCGAGACCTTACTGTACAATTGCAATTGCAACTCCCAACCGACTCTGCCTTCAGAAGCTCTTCTTCACTTCTGAAGCGAGACCAAAAAATCTCGCAGAATTCTAATTCAATTTTGGAAATATTTTGGCGGGTAAGAAGGGAAATTTTGGCGGGAACGGAGACACTCTTCGTCAGCCACGCTCCTCGACGTCTCACGTCTCTTGCACACCCTTCCTCTCGGTCGACGCCGCCGTGACCATCGCTAGCGTTTCAGCTTTTCGACCCAAAAACAATGAATTGTCGCTCGGCGTCCGCATATCACTTTGAGATGCACTGCGGCTCAATACTGAGCAAGGTCTCTCCAGAGGTTATGTAAGACCTCTGGTCTCGTCTTTTTCTATGGGTATTTCTTGAGGTGTATTCATTATTTGTTCATCAAGAATAAACCTTTCCCGGAATATTCCAGTATCCTATCAACCTTTGTCCGTGCAATCCGAAGTATCCGACTGGCATCCTCGACGCTCAATCCCAGCGCCAATAACGCAACGATCGTGGCTTCTAACGTCGAAACATTATCCATCTTAATAGGCTGGCCATGATTGCCTTTGCCTTGACGTCTTAGCGGTGCAAGTAGTGACGGAGATGTTGTTGCTGGGGAAGTGGCAGAGTAATTGGAGCTGTAAAATATACCTCCATTCGTCTTGGGTGACGAGAAATTCGCTGCAATTTCCTCACTGAGATCAAGGCGTAATACGTTGGAAGGGAGCTTGTTTGCCATTTTACGTGCATGGTTCCATGTCCCCTCGATTGATATGAGAAGCATACCTTCGGCAGTACTGTTGTTGTTGCATATGACTCTGTCTACGCTGTGCTCGCTTTCGACAAATCTATTTCGAAGTTCGGGTATCGTTATCGATGCATTGTCTTCACGGCCTTTGCCTGGCCAGAGGACAACTGGGGTCAAATCTTTCCTACTCAATAATTCAGCCATAATTTCTTCATGCTCATCTAGTCCCTTCATCAGCATCTCTGTACGCTCTAACCCAAGAGGCAATAATGAACCAGTGTTGGATGTTCGCCCCCATTCCTCGTGATGTGTCCACAAAATCACTCGTTCCACACCATTCGGTAGTGGTGCCTTTTCTTTCTTGTCTACATCATCCAATGCTGTATCATTCTCTTCATCTGCTCCCACTCTTTCAAACAATGGACAAACACAAACGGGAAGATAAGTCCAACACTTGCGACAAACAAATGGCTTACGCAAGTGTTTGTGTCGATGGTTACAGATCATTTGGTGCTTTATCCTTCCAATTTCTCCTGCAGACATTCGGTGTTTGTTTTCATTCTCCAACGCAGTGAGTTTTTCGTGTATGTCTGTTGATGCTGCCTTTCGTGCTTGGATGGCTTCCCTGACTTGATGTGGAGTAATTTTGAGAGAGTTCGCAAACTTTTCTGGTGACGATGCCAAACTTGCCAACGAGATGGGTCCCTCGCCTGAATCTACATTAGCTTTCAGTTTCTCATATTTTGGGGGAGCTGTATTGTTTGATGTGTCATAACAGTTGCCAAGTGGTATACTTTGCATCGCCTCAATATTTTTATTGGTCAATCTTGAATCGTCTGACGTTGACATTTTTCTCCTACTCTCGTAGTTTGTCGTTATGAGCAATTCTAATTGCTTGCTTCTACTAAGAACGAAACCTGGTGCATGTTTTGCCATTCTGCTAAATTGTGTCGATACACATGCAGGGCGAAACAATGGTGCGGTCCCTACTTGGACTGGCACCATACTGATCACTCCTTTCAGGGATCTCATAGTAGGTGAATTGAAAGGTAATCGGACATGGAACAAATTAATGAATCTATTCGTACAAACTTAGAATGATGATGCATGGCATAGCATGGCATCTTGCTCAATGATGTTGCTTTCGATTTTCGGTCTACCCGTTGACAGTGATGCAGCAGTTTCGTTTCACGGCAGCGCGGCCTCCGTTTCACAGATGTAGATTATCAAGCATGAGCATGAGCAATGAGCATGCGTGTAGCCTCGTGTACAATAGCAACAGTATCACGCTCGCAGAGATTTTGTTCTTGGTTCATCTGGTCATGGTCAATCTGTCCGTGGGTCAATGGCAATGGAGGTCAAGGTCAGGTGGTTGGGGGAAAGAGGGGGTTAGAAAGGGGGCAATCGCCACTCGCTAGAGTAAACCAACAATCCTATTGCCGGGATAGCCCGCTGCCCTCTAATGTTCTTCTTGGTTTTGCCTCTTTTACCTATTTTCCTTGCGTTGCGATGCGGTACCTACATAATATGAATAGAAACATAATATCCTGTCATTCTATAGAACAAAACTAATAAAGATGATAGAATGCCAAGCACCAAACAAATAACAATCATCACATTATTGTAGATATAAATAATTGATCTCTAAACTCCATTCCTGCTGGGCATCACAAACATCATACTGACTCAATATATAAACTAAGAACACAAGCCTCTTGCATCTCCTACCATCATTCACTTAGAATCTATGTCCCCTTTCCTTGTACATCTTCAAAGCACTCGCCTCGTTGCCCTCAACCCCGGGTTCATCCAAGATTTGGATAAACATGTTGCAACCCTTCTGACTTCGGAACTTGACTTTGTTTTTTGGAGAGTAGAAATATGTATCCGTACCGCCAGCTGTCTTGCCGGACGTTCTTTGAAACTTCTTTGCGATCCAGCCATCTGGAAGGTTGGGCACTGCTTTCGTTGATAGCAGGAGCGCTGGAGTCTTGGGTGTTTTGGGTGTGTCACACGATGTCTTCGGCGTTTTAGGCATCTTGGGTGTCATGCAGGCAGAGGTTCCATTCTTGCTACTGCCAATGGATGCACGGCCATCTATGGAGACGCGTAGTTTTGATTTCTTCGGCTTCTTTGCCGCCTTGGTACCATCTGCCTTCCAATTCTCTGTTGCAGCCTGAGCCATATGTTTTGATGCACCGTTATCGTCCAAGTTGAAACCGAAGACAACGGGCATCTTGGCCATAGCTTCAGCACTTGTATCAGACGTGTTCATTTCCTTACTAGCCGTTGCAAGTTTAGGTCCAATGATATCTGGGATAGGTGCGGCAACGCCATTGGGTAACTTCAGATCTCCGAGTTTCGCGATAGAAGAATCTTGAGGTAGGCTCTTTTTGGTGCTTGCTGCTTTGGTTGAAGAATGACGACATTTCTTCTTCTTCGGAGGAAGAGTCTTGCTCGCCAAGTTCACGGCTTCCTCCAACAGAAACTTAGACACTTCATTTTCAACATAAGGCGATGATTTGGGACTCGCATGATCATTTTTCATAGCGGGAGCTTTGGTATTCAAAAACTGTTTCTGAGGCAGAATTGGCAAGCTCGCACAAGACGGAAGGATTAGGCTCTCTCTAACAATGCCGTGTTCCTTGAGCGAATGTAGAGATAGCATTGCTTCACCATCAAAGGGCGTAGAGGCAAGGAAGGACAGGACGTCGGTGTGCATGTTCACAGAAGTTGGACTCGGTTGGCCTTCCTCATCACCGCTATGACTAACCATGGTCGTGTTGCTCTCGTTACTATCCCGCTGCTTATTATTCCGGGGACGTGATCCCTTGCCCAATATGCGCATAATGTTCTTCCTCGCGACCTCGTCTCCCACATCATACCGGTACATTGAACCGCCATCGAACTCTAGGAATCGACCGGGTGGGTCATGTGATCTGACTTCTTGAATAATTTCCATTACAATGGAGTTTTTTCCGGCCTTTGTTGATGCCAGATAGAGAACTTTCTTGCTGGCCAGCAAAACATTGTACTTTTTGTTACCCGGGCGATGATTATACACTTTGCCAAGTAAAACATCGTTGACGGTTTCCTTGCCCATCCTGACATGACTCGTGAGCCACTCTTCAGACCTTTCTGGACTATCCGGGAGCGATAAATATGCAACGCTCTCATCGTCGTCGGTCAGTATCCCGTCTGCGGCATCGGCTTCCTTCACTTTCTTGTTAGAGGGAGACGACGGGTTTTCCTCACATGCCCTCTTCTTTGGTGAGCCGTCGGCGGATAGAGACGCCGTCTGTGGAGGAAGACTTGTGGCGGCAGGCTGCATCGTTTCTGTCGGCCCCTGCTCTTCTACTGTCCTCACTTCTTGGCTCATCGTCTTTGATGGAGACGTCATTGTTGTCTTTTTAGCTGGAATGTCGTTGCACGTTAACGTTATGTAGTGTGATTGATTTTGTTTGTGCGAGATTTTTTGTAAGATGAAACAAGAGAACGATGAGTTTCGAAAGATGATGCATGTGCATGGATTTTTGTGGCCCAAAAACAAAAATATTGTCACTGGATTGCCATGCTTCCATTTCCATACTTTATTCGCAAAAGAAGCGTTGTGGAAATGTCCTTAGTCTGGACATCACCGGCTTACATTATTTGGTACATCTCGTACCAAACGCACTGAGTGACAATAGTTTTTATCTACTTTGAAAAATGGCGCGTCATTATCTTTCCCAGATTTTCTAGATTACCAGGAGGATACATCATGCTATTACGCCATTCATATTATTCTTCCAGTCCCTTCCCCAGATCAGACCTCAGAATCAAACATATAGAGGTAACTAGGGAAAGCAACATTCTATAGAGGTAACTAGGGAAAGCTGCTTTGCAAATACTTCTTTGGCGTTTAAGAGTATGTTTCAGTTAATGGCTCCAAGTAGATGTTGAATGTATTATCAGCTAGATATATGTCATTCATATTCTTCCAGTCCACTGATGTCCACTCCTCAGATCAGACCTCAGATTCAAACACTCTATAGGTACCAAGGAACATAAGCTGCTTTGCAAATACTTCTTTGGCGTAGCCATTTTAACGAGTCTGTTTAGATTTTAGGAGATGCTTCAACAGTTGATGGCTCAAGTAGATGTTATACCAGCTGAGATTCATTTGGGTTCAGCTGCTTCATTTAGCTAGAGCTTTCATCGTGACGATCCATAAGATACATTGTACACCTCTGATCCTCTGGTGACCCTACCTACTCTCTGCTCTCCTTGCGCAAGAGTCTGTCCATGTCACCTCCCTGGTACAGTTCTGAAAATTTCAGAACATGTGGCGAGCTTGGAAATCTGTTGGCATCTTATGGTCTTCTCCGGGTCTTCTCTCATTTTCATTTTGCGCCTTTGTTTGGATGCAGATAGGCATTGTAGCCATGGTTGATCAAAGCGATAAGCATGCGGCGGCTGTAGAGGCTTTCGAACTCGTGGAAGCAGACACGTTCGAGGCAACACCGGTCGGCGCTGATTTGAATACTGTGGTCAAGACTATGAAATCATCCAGCGAGAACTTTGACAGTAAAATTGACAAATTAGCCCAAGATGTAGCAGGTATGAAGAGTGAGATCACCACTATGAAGAACGGCATTAACGCTATTAAGGATCTACTGGAAGAAGAGAAATAACAAAAATCGCTTGAGAGAGCACTGCAGCTCACGGCCCTCAAAGCATTTATTTGCTACAACATTGGCAGGGGCCTTCATTATAGCTCGTCTGTATTGGCGAAAACAGCGATTGAACTCTTTTTACTCGGTGGTGGATATCTTATTCCAGAGGTAACACTGACAAAAGACGGCAGTAGTGAGGCTGATAAGAGGGCTTTCAGAGACAAGCTTACGGGGCAAATCAAGTTTTTGATCAAGAGTACGCCTCGCCTGGTGAAGGGAGCCGATGAAAAATTCACCATGTACTACAAGTGAGAGGTTAGAATTAACATATAGCTATTAATAGTCTGCTAATCGAGAATAATCTAATGCCAAAAAGTTGTTCTCAACCGAAGAAGAAGCTCCAACCATAAGTAATGGTCCTCTCTTGAACAGCAATAGGCGTGCGTATTTGAGTCGTCCCAACAGACTGCCAATCCCTTCATTAAGTTTCTTCGCCTGTTCTTCAAGCATATGATCATCTTAGGGGGGTGAACTTTTATACGAATACCAACTCAACTTTTAGTTCTAAAATATTGCATCTAGATAGGGTTATTTGTGTCATGATATTAATGACATCGTATTTGGAACGTTCCACTCTTTGTGATATTCCTAACACCCTTGTATGGCTTGTAATGCTCCCCCGTCACCGAAAGGCCACTCACGTTCAACCCACTGACTGACGCTAGCAATATTTTCCAACTCACAAACAAAGGCGGTTGTTCTTCCCCCGAGGCGGATGATAATATCATTGATTCCTCGCCTCCATCCTCTTCCAATACCATCGATCCATTTAATTGTGGTCGTGTCTTCTCGTCTAACTTTCCAATCGTCCATTTGGCAATCTTCCCCGCCTCGTCGTAAATTACCTGACCAGTGGTAACATTCAAATTGGCCGTTCTGACAAATTTGGGAAAGGGAATGATAATTGTCACATCTTCAATCACCAACTGTCCCTTTCGAGAGGAGGCAAAAATCAACGAACTGATGGATCGTGCAGTGATGGACAGTGAAATTCTTCCACCAACATCGCCTCCTCCCCGTTCACCAAACTTTCCGTAACTCACGCGTGGTATGACCTGAATGGGCATATTCCCCACGGCCAAATTCGATAGTTGTCCACCATTCATTCTAACGCGATATCTCATCAACTCAAATGGTCCATCAGGTGGTACAAAGCTCACAACCTTATCTTTCTCAAACCTAGAGTACCTCACACAGGGATGGAAGCTACAATCATCAATCAACGTTGCATCATTAAACGTCAATAACAAGTCTGGCACGCCACTCAGATTGGATTGTGCCTGTATACTCCCACTAACATCCGAGGATATGACTCCTCCATTGGCGGTGAGGATGGCATCGATTTCTTCGACTATATCAATATAAATTTCATTGTTGGGATGTGTCACTCCAGCTTTACGCCAGGGCATGTTGGAAACGGTACCGGTTGGGAGAGCCTCGGAGAGGATGGAGGATGATCCACCAGTCATGGCTTGTTGGATCTACACACATAATGTTTTGTTTTGTTTGATTTGATTTGTTATGAAATGCACACAAAATCAAAATGTGAGATAGGCGCATTACAAACAAAGATCAGTAAATAAGAAAAAGAAATAGCATATCTTATGCTCACCTTTGCCATGACAGTGGGAGGTCTAATCAAATCAGTCAACGCATTCGGCTCGGTAGTCAATGGCCAGCCGTGATCGACCATCTCCTCCAACAATTGGTACGCCGTACTAAAATTATCCTTGACGGCACTCTCATCAGCCGGGTCACCAAAGTACAACACAAACGTGTCAGCAATCTTGTGCAGAAATTCAATCACCAACAATGGCGGCACCTCGTGATGTCCTCCGCCAATACAGGGTGGACACGCGGCAAGATACGACAATCCATCCCTCAACACACTAAACAGATACAACGTCCCACCGCTCCCAGCATCACCATCATAATTCACATCAGGAACCTCCATCACGGGCGGGACCGAATCATACAAAGGAAAGGGATTTGATCCAACCGTGGATACGCCACCGTGGTGGTTGAGACTTTCGGATGCCTTGCTCCAGAAGATGTCGCATATTGTGCGGGACGTGAGTATGGAACGGAAGTGACGCTCGATTAATACCTCGCCCGTGGGGGAGAGGACGAAGAGGGATTGGATCATGGCGAGTGGTGTGGAAAAGTCACCACTTCTCTTTGAATAGCATTATGGGGATATTCCGGGCGCGGCACGGTAGTCCGTCTCATTTCTGGAAGTAGGCTATGGTATTAAAGTCATTCAACGGATACACATGA
>JALLAU010000015.1:0-29719 GCA_036939495.1 Thalassiosira hispida | reverse complement strand
TGTCCTGCAATAGCCATATGATCATACAACTGCAGAGGTGTTGCTAATGCGTTATATGCTTTCAAAGGGCAATGCAAATGAGTGGTTGGTCCATGGCAGGACCATTCTACAAGCATCACACCACAATGGCTCCAATAACCACAGGACCATTCAACATGGGAGGTTTTTTTAATGCCTTTTAGGCTTTCATAGGGCAATGCAAGTGAGTGGTCTGTCCATGGCAGGACTACTCTACAAGCCTCACGCTGTAATGACACCATAGCACCCACTGGGACCAAATGACCAAAAAATAAACCAATGGGTCACTTGAATGGATGTTGATCAATATCCATAGAACCATACAACTGTATAGGTGTTCATACTTCTTTATATGCTTTCACAGGGCAATGCAACTGAATGGTCTGTACATGGTGGGACTACTCTACAAGCATCACACCTTAATGGCTCCACAACACCCCTATGGTAATATGGCCAAAAAATGAACCGATGGGAAACTTGAATAGCTGTCGCGCAATAACCACATGACCATATAACTGCAGAGGTGTTTCTAATCTTTTATATACTTTTAAAGGGCAATACAGCTGAATGGTTGGTCCATGGCATGACTACTCGCGCAACCAAATGATCATGTAACTGCAGAGGTGTTTCTAATGTTTTACACACTTTTATGCAACCAAGTGGTTGGTGCACGACACACTTTCTCTGTTAGCATCACACCATAATGGCTCATCATTGTGTGATATTTTTAAGTTGTTATTCAGATCTGCCCCTTTCCATATTGCTCATCTCCTCGCAAAGACAATTTCAGCGGTTGTTTCGGCGTCAATAATGGAGCAAAATACCTCCATCTATCAATATGTGGAGAGAGGCAGATCCGTCCATTACCCCACATCCTCATTGCTGTACCAAAGGTGCTGTAATGGTCTGAGAGTATAGTCAGAATGTTTCCTTACCAAAAACAAACCTCTATCAGGTCTGGATTAGAACTGGAAGGCTCTGTTCCTTCCTCAACTGACCCCCCCCCCCAAAGAATGAAGCCCTAAGATTTGACTTAGACTGAACTTCTGGTCAATCCGTGGGCTATTATAACACACGCTGATTGTACAAAAGATGCTGTAATGATCTGAGAGTGTTGACAGAGTGTTCCCATACCTACCTTACTTCCGCCACAATCAAATCATATTTTCCGATTCTGAAATGCTGGCCAGTTTGTGAGTGCTAGCGTGCGCCTTAGAATGTGGGATAGAAGGCTCGCCCTGGGAAAGGCACAAGTTGTAGTCGGCCTGAGCAGAACGATGCGCGCCCAGGATAGTACTAGTTCTAGCACAGGTTGATTGCACCACAGATGCTGTCGTGGTCTGAGAGTGTTGCCAACCTGTTTCCATACCTATAACAAGCCTCCAGAAGCTCTGATTAAGAATAATAGGCATTGATTCCGCCTCAACTGACCATTTCTCCACCCACAAGTAGGCCAGTCAGAGTTTCTGGTACTGAAATGCTGGCCAATTCATGAGCTGTTCTAATAGTACACGCTGATGCATTGTATCAAAGGTGCTGTGGTGGTCTGTGTATGTTGCCAAGGTATTTCCATACCTATAACAAGCCTCTAACAAGTCTCGGTAAGTAAGGTAGCCCTAGCTTCCGCCTCAACTGACCATTCTCCCTCCACACATGGGCCAATCATCTTTAGCTGGACCTGTAATTCTGGCGAATTCGTGAGTGGTTCTAGCACATGCTGATTATACCAAAGGTATTGTGATGGTCTGAGAGTATAACCAGAATGTCTCCATAGCTATAACAAGCCTCTTCCAGGTCTGGGTAGGAACGGTAGGCCACGCTTGCACCTCAACTGACCATTCTCTCCCCAAGAATGGAGCCCTCAGATTTGGCTTGAACTGAAATTCTGGCCAATTCATGAGCTGTTCTAGTACACGCTGATTGTATCAAAGGTGCTGTGATGGTCTGTGAGTGTGATGCCAAAATGTTTCTATACATCCAACAAGCCTCTATCAGGTCTGGGTAGATCTGGTAGGCATTGGTATGATGCTATTTTTTGTTATGTGATCAAGCAGACAAGAAACATTCTGAGAAAGCTATCGAAGAATGCCAATACAACCAGAACATTGAGGTCAAATGTGTGTATTTGAATGATGATACCAGTGAGTATTGAAATCTTTTTCATGAGTCTTTTGAACAATGCCACTAAGGTTTTTTTCTTTTTCTATCCTCGCTTGTTACATGAATATTGATACAGTTGAATAAATCTAGATCAGAGGGCAGAGGCGAAGTTCCAGAATTCATCCGGCCTTCCC
Source organism: Thalassiosira hispida (assembly GCA_036939495.1). Classification (NCBI taxonomy): domain Eukaryota; phylum Bacillariophyta; class Thalassiosirophyceae; order Thalassiosirales; family Thalassiosiraceae; genus Thalassiosira; species Thalassiosira hispida. The sequence continues at coordinate 27,407 of JALLAU010000015.1, read as the reverse complement.
ATGGCAGCTAAGTTGGTGTTTTATTCGGTAGGTATCAAAGTTTCTATCTAACGCGGGTGGGGGAGAGGTTGGGATACAACAAAGAGTAGGTAGAGGTTGGAGTATTATATGCTAGGGTAGACAGGATGTTGATCTGGTAGATAACTCGACTCTTTATTTATTTTTCATCCTTTCGAAAACAACTATACAGTATCTCCTCTTGGTTGCTGAACTGTTGGAAATTTGAGCCTCGCGATTTACGTTGGGCTGTTAGTTGAGATTTCAGTTGAATGATCTCATGGTGCGACATGCCTTCTTGTGGAAATGGTACTTGTCAGGCTCATATATACCATTGCATCCTCCACACACACACATCAATTTCGGTTTGGTGTGCTTAACCAAACCAAAGAGGCACTTCTCTATGTGCTGGCTGCACTTCTTCTCCTTTCCAAACCTTTCATTGCAACTCGGGCACACCCACACCGTGTTTGAATCAATATTTAGTTTCTTTGGTGGGTGGGATTGCTTGGCATTTGCTTCGTTGACCTGGGTTTCTATTGCTGGTTGTGGGGTTGCTGATGAAACATTGATTTCAAGCATATTTGCTAGAGCTATTGCATTCTTCATACTGGACCTTTTGCCAGGGCAACATCTGTCGCGGTGTTGAATACATGCATTCCACTTGGTAAATATTTCTTTGCATTCTGAACAGGCAAATTTTCCCCAGTCTTTACTGTCAGTAGTTGGTCTGGAAGGATGGGGGCGCTGCTCAACTTTATTGTCCACCAATTGGGAAGTGGTCTCTTCAGATGGCATATGATCAGAACAATTTATTTTCTTGACAGTGACTTTTGTGTTAGTGGTTGGTTGGAGGCGCTCCCTGTTTTTGCCATTCGACGATTTTGATGTCCTCTGCTTGGTTTTCTCAATATGCTTCGGCCTGAGGGAAGCCGTTGCTTCAGTAAGACTTTGATCATAACCATCCCAAACATCCATGTCATGACCATTTACTCCATCAAATAGAGCACAGAGAGCTTTGATCTTGCCAGGTTGGCATTCCAGGGCTTCTCCCAGCTCCATACACGCCGTGTGGAAGGCAAGAGCTTCTTCAACACGCCATTTCTCATGATATTCGGAAGGCAGGTCATCTTTCTCATAGATCCAACCCACAGCTTCTTGAACCACAGGATTCTCTTCACCTGCCTCTTTCTTCTCTTCGCTTGCGTACTCATTGATATGAAGCAAATCAAAAGAACCTCCAGTCCTAGGATTGATCCCGAAAGCAAGGAGTGCTAACCCAGCGAACAACCTGCCAGGTGGGAGCATAGTGATGCCTTCAACTCGGCATGCCCCACCGCGAAGATCAAGAGTATTGGCACAGCATCCAAATAGCTCCATGCTTTTGTCGGCAGGGATTGCAGCAGCAGGCACACAATTTGTAGGAACAAATGCCATCCCACCATCCTTCCGCTTCCATTTGATACCAGTAAACTTTTTTGGAATGTTGACATCAATATATTCCTCATCGGAGCCATTACTAAAACGAATGAATTTGTCCCGTCGGCGTTCAGAGGCGAGAACTGCAAGCATCCGAGCCCCTTCAGGCGCGTCTTCAATGAGAGGGTAATCATTACTAGAGCCATCTCCAACACTGTTGATATTATTGCCGCGAGGGAAAAGGACAGTCTGGCGCATTGTTGATGTGCTTACATATGCGACTAGATCAGGAGCAGCAAATAAGTCACAAAGATCCGTGTTTGGTATTTCGTGGCATTCTCCTGATAGCGACATGGTGAAGGTATTTTTCGCTCTTGATTCAGTAATGCTGCAGCAAAGGATGCTCTTGATGGAATCGAACTTGTTTGCAATATTGGTATCAATGTGTCGTTTGAATTGTTTTGCTTGAGATTTTGAAAGCCAGCCGGATAGAACAAAGACACGTTTCGATGGGAGAATGCCATCGCAAGTCAAAACACTGTCAATAGATGAAGGATGCCATGAACCGCAAGCTCGTCCCCGCAGTCCCCGTTGGTTGCCAATACCCGTGTTTTGAAGGAAGCACACCTCATTTATACCTACTGAGATATTGCCAAGAATACTCTCTCTCAGCTCCCTACTCTCTTCCCATTGGGACGCAGGTATGAAGAGTGTTATCGCAGTCCCCACAGAATAGAAGGATAGATCAATATTATTCTCCAGTGCATAAGATGCAAATCGTATCTCAAAGCTATCAAAGAAATCCACTCTATCCTCGATGTTGCTCAAGGTTGAGTCAAAAGTTCCTTGCTGAATGAGTTTACCACTTCCACGAATAGAAAAGGAATGGCGCTCCGCATCAAGGATTTGTGCCAGATGGTCATGGCTGATGGGAGGGCCATCAAGCTCTACAGAAATGGCCCCACCAACAGATTCTATCTTATTTTTGGAAGGATTATGAACAATCATCGTATCGCTGAAGAGCCACACGTGTAGGATGCGCAGAATATTAACCTCTGTCGTATTAAACAGAAAATATAGGAGTGTGAGTGAACGAGTAAGAATAATGTACAAATAATATAACCACTTGAAAAAAATATATTAATAAAACCAATAAGCATCAAAAAACTCACTGGCGTGATCCATAAGATAGGGTGGATTGTTTACTTCCAGCACCTCAACACTGACATTGAGGCGCTCAGCAACTCTACGCTTTAAGCTTTCTACCGTGCCATATAAATGGCGGATTCTGGTAGCTGAAACACTGTGCTTCCAGCAAAACTGGTTCTTATTTTTGCAGTTCGAATAATCATGAAGAAGGTTTGATATTGCCAAGGGCTCGGAGAAAAGGCCCGCGTCAAAAAAGCAGCGAGAGACAAATAATGTCTTTCGTACTATTTCATTGAATGTGAGCGTATCATGATAAATGGGAGATGAAATTGCCCATGGTGGTTTGGGAAAAGAGAGTATTGCTGCAATTTGGATTGCCTCTGCAGCGACGCCAAACTGTATACCTAGCCCCACAAAAGATCCCAATGTCAAGTCAATTCCTAGTGCAACTACTAGTGACCCCAATGAAGTGATCAAGCCATCATCTGTTGCTTCTGAAATGAAGTTTGATGCATGGAGGGACTGAAAAGATCGTTCGATTGTAGAGATATCAGGTGGCTCGAGGCATTCAAGAAGGATGGGCGTGACCGACTCATCTAGCATGTCACGTAGCGATAAGATTGTGTTATCAAGTGGACTTCGAACAAGCTCTCCTTGATCAAACGGTTGCATGTACGTTTTGAAAGCGTTGCGACTGTATAGACGATACACGGTACCTTTACGAACTGAGGGAGGAAAGAAAAAGATGATTGAGTAAACATAGTGAAGTACAATGAAGAGCAAAAAAAACTTTAACGGATCCCATTCAATCTTACCACGACCTGTGCGTCCTGCCCGTTGGGTGGCACTAGCTCTTGAAATCCACGTGGGGGCTAACATCTGACGATGGCTGTCTCTGTTGTAAACAATTTGCTTGCACAAACTGCGAGAGATTTCGCAAACAAAAGCCAATTGAATGAGGTCCGGATAGATATCGTAGCATGCATAATGGCGAGTTCAAAGCTTACCCAAGACAAATAACGTGATCAACATCAGGTAAGGTAAGTGAGCTTTCCGCAGCGTTTGTGGCTATGATTACTTTCACCTCCCCTTCTCCGGCCGGCTCAAAAGCACCTGAAAATGAATCAACCAAAGTGTGAGAGGATGTTCGGTTGGAGCAGGAAGATTAATATAAACAACAACGAGTAATAATCACTCACCCATTTGCTCTTCAAAGGGCACGTCGCTATGAATAGGAAGACAAATGAATGTAACCCCAGTTCTGTTGAGCTTTTCAATCAACTCTATGATGGATTCTATGTCTGACATTCCAGGCACAAAAATTAACACGGAGGATCCGTGACTGCCAACAGAAGCAGTTATCAGTGTCGCAAGACGATGCAGTTTTTCCATGTTAGCGTTTGAGGGCGCGGCGCCACACTTATTCTTCTCACAATCATCGTAAATGACTTGAGCTAGCTTGGCATGTTTCGGAGATAGGGAAAGCAGTGACTTCAGATCCTCGACAAAGTATTCTTTGATTGGGAAGCATCGGGATCCTACATGGATTGGTGGCTGCGGTGCACCAAAATACTGACTGTACAATTCGGCCGCCATTGTGGCACTCATGAGAACAAGTCGAATTGTTGGATGACTTTGCAATAGACGCCGGCATAAAAGGCAGAGTATATCCGTATCAATGGAGCGTTCATGGACTTCGTCGATTATGAGATGGGTATGAGCATCAAACCTGCGGCAATCAAAGTGTGAGAGGATGTCCAGTTGAAGCAGGAAATTTTATATTAACAATAACAAGTAGAAGTAATCACTCACCAACCAGGATGATTTGCCAATAGGCGGACGACATATCCAGTTGTCACAAACCAAGCGCGGGTCTTGTGTGTTTCGTACTCACGGATTCCATGCCCCATTCGTAGAGCAATTTTATCCGCAATATCTGGCTCACACGACCTTACTCTCTCGGCCAGAGCTTTCGCCGCAATACGGCGAGGCTGTGATACTATCATCTTTACTTGTGGAGCTGTCATAGTTGGCTCAGGAGCAGGGGCTCGGAGAAGGAAGCACGGGACTCGTGAGCTTTTCCCACAACCTAGAATCGATTGAAGTATGAGAAGATGTTCAATTGAAGCGGGTAGGTTGATATTAAATAACAAGTAGTGATTACTCACCTGTCTCCCCGTGAATAATAGTGACTCTCTGCGTTTTGACTGTATGCAATATATCATCCTTGTGTGCATCAATCGGCAACACAAGATTTTTGACTGGCTCCTCATCTCTGCCTGCAGGAAACTCACTGGTCGCTTCTTCCAAAAAGGCTTTCTCCTCCTTCTTAACAAGGTCATTATCGAGCGGGAAATCCTCAAACGATAGGCTCTCCAAGTACGAATGGAAAATGGAGTGATTGAAGATCTGACAGGGCATGTTTGCTGCAGCATCATCACTCTTTCTGACTGCTTCAAGAAGACACTTCTCGAGTACATACAAGGCCTGAATGTCACCCCATTGCAGTTTACGCTGGGGACGTTCAATATCTGGCTCATTCTGATTTCTCACTCTATCTAGCGTCATACGAAATGCGTCGAGGTGTCGCTGTTCTATGTAGCGTAGATCATTGGACTCGCCAGCAAATTCAGACATGTATGTTGTCAACGGTAAGAGTGCTGCATCGCCAAGGTCCAAGTCGTACGACATGTCCACCAGGGAAATATCAAGTCCCGCGGGAAAAGAAGGGAAGACAACCACTTCATCATCAATCTCATCTTCTGATGATTCCTCCTCCTCCTCCTCCTCCTTGATGGTTGATCTGGCGGGGGCTGTCGATGGAAACCTGCTAATGTCACCAAACGAGTACAATGCATAAGAGAATTGAATCGCCAACTGCAATTCTGGAATGTCCGACATCAATTTCCATCCATCGGCAACTTTTTCGGACACATGCTCAATAATAGCCTCTTTATCGAACGAACTCATTTCATTCTCTGGTGGCAGTCTCTTGTGCTCCTCGCCTCTACACCATTGAATACTTCCCCAATACTCCTGCCGCTTCTTCGCGTCGTCGTCACGAACGAGCGGGCCGGTGTAGTCGTTTCCAAGCAAAATCGACAATTCAATCATTGCTGCGCCACCACTGGGTAGCCCCATTGACGCTGCAACATTCGACCGAGTGAGGACATTTCCAACACGCAATTCATCATCTGCCGATGGAACAATCTGAGAGAACTGAATATATCTGGTACACATCAGTTCATCATCATCTTGATATCCGTAAATGAGATAATCCGTATCATTCCCCAACGCATACGTATTCCCCGTGGCATCGTTCGCACTTGCACGAGCCACCGCGACATCGGCCTCCCCATTGCACTGAATGATTTGCACCGACCCACACGGCAATACCGTGCTCATATCGGCAAATGCCCAGATGGAACGTTCCATCTGATCCATTACCAGGGGGCTCAATGGAAATGAGGAGAGGTACAATTCTTCCTCGGATGCATCGGCATTAGTATCAGTGGCAACATTACTACCCAATAACCCACCGTTGCTTCTGCCACAATGGCGTTCAAAATCTCGTGCCTGCCTCCTCGCCGAACTACGATACTTCGACTTTTTATTATTCTCGGGCAACATTTCATTCAAGCACAATTGACGCACATTCTCCCATTCCTCCTCCCTCCTACCCCTCCGTAATCGTTTCTCGCGACGCTTCATGTATTGATCGGACCCATCAAAGTATATTTGAAGGTGTATCCCGTGTTTGGTGGTCAGTTCCGAGAGGTACGTGGTGGTGACTTCGTTGAGGAGGGAGAGGGGCGTGAAGGCTGGGAGGAGGAGTTGCGATTGGAGAGTCTTACAATGCCTTGTGGTTGATGTTGTTTGGAAGGATGACATTATGTTCTGACGATGGCGGTGGTAGGATATACGAAAGAGGTGGAAGATGAGACCGTTCCCATCGATTGCTAGGGAAGTGGAGTCGGGTGGGAGGGCGATGGATGTGGAGTCATCGTTTCGGTCGATGCCCGATCGTTTGAGGAGGCCTCTCAAGCCGTGCACTCCCATGATGTTCTTTTGCTATTATTGTTTCTTCGACGGGACGGATAAGGGACGGATAGGGTTGAAAATATGTATCAAACTTTGAGATTAGAATTAGATGATGATGTGGTCATGAATGTGTGAAAATTTCAGATAAAAATGTGGAGTGATGAAGAGAACCATTAGAGATTCATCATCACTCGAGTCGTGCATGAGTGCACACCGCAGCCGCGGGCGCTGCTCCAGAACATCATGAATGATAGATATATAATCCTTCTCTAGCTCTAGAGAATAAATAGCTGCGAATCACAGTCCAATGATGTTTCGGTAAAGCCAACGCAATATGGCCACGGCATTATTCAAGATTCGCTGTGTCAGATTGCAATAATGACACACCTCTACAATATTGCTTTTAGCTGTTTATTTCTCTCGCTCTTGCCATGCAGACACGGAGCAGAATAATTAATAGACAACGAGGAGAAGAGAATGAAGACGAGCACGACTAATGCACCTTTGCCTTGATTTATTTGTTTGGCTCGGCGGGTGAGGGATAGCGTAATATCTCATTATGCAATATAAAATATAATATATATAGAATTATCACACATCTCTATCCAATTTTTGTTTATTTAAATATATTTCAACAGCGCTAGCTTCCAACGCACTAAACATAATAAATCCTTCCCCCATAATAAAACTCCAAGCCCCCGCACCGCTGCTGAAGCGCCTGGCAGAACAACGGGATATATAAGCTGCGGCGGCAGAGGAATACGCGCCGCTCTATCCATCGCATTTCCTCTTTCCATCGCTGGCGTCGGGGTGTAACCATAGATTTTGTTGCCTTGTCATATCGCGCAGCTGCACTATTTCCGACAATAAGTCCAGCTTAGCCACAGTGCCTAATCATATTCACAAAAATATACAGGCACCAATAGCATTAAGGAATATTCATCGGATGAATATATTTAGAAGATACAAAAATGAAGAATGGGACTAGAAGGCCGGGGGGCAAACAGCATCAAGTTGTTAGTCCGACGACGGCTAAGAAGGCCAAAAGTTATGCTAAGCGGTTTGATGAGAAGTTTGATGGGCTCGTCAAATTCAATGAGGAGAATGGGCACTGCAACGTCAATCGGAGAGACAATGACTACGCTGGGTTGGGAAGATGGGTGCAGAAACAGCGCACTAAATACAAGAAAGAGAACCATGGGAATCTCACGCCGGAACGCATCGAACGTCTCGAAAAGCTCAAATTTATTTGGGACCCATTCAATGAGAAATGGGAGCATCAATTCAACAATCTTGAGAAATACAAGGAGAAGAATGGGAGCTGCAATGTCCCCTGGCACTACTCTGATGATCCAACGTTAGGTAGATGGGTGGCTAAGCAGCGCCGCCTTCACAAGAATGGAAAGCTTTCATTTGATCGGAGCAAGCGTCTCAGGGAGGCCGGGTTCGAATGGCCAGTTGTATCAGAAGATGAAGACTCTGATGCTTCTGGAGGGTTTGATGAAGAGGCTGCCAGTGCATTCGCCGTTGGACATGACGTAAGGTTTCTAGAGGCAGAGACCACTCCCGCAAATGAGACTCCGTCGGGTGGGTCTGATGGTAATTACAAGAAGGGCTCTTCCGAAAAACCTGCTACGGGAGATGAGGCTGCTCCTAGTGAGCGAGAAATGCCGGCAAGACCTAGGAGATTAGAGCGAAAGAAAAATTCCCCTTGTGACGATTCGAAGGAAGGTGAGGGGAGGAAAAAGTCGAAGTCAAGGGGGGGATCAGAGATATCCTTGAATGCGGAGGTTCCTGCAGATGAGAATCGTCCCTCCCGTATCCCAGGCTCTGAGAGGATAGGAACAGTATTTGATTTGGCATTCTCATGCTGCTCGGATGTATGTTATTATGACGGTGGGGGGTGTACGAAGTGTGGTAACAACTTGCAGACAAAATCCAAGGCAAATGGAAGTGCAGAGGAAACCAATGTCAATGATGATGCAAGGAATGAGAGCTCAGTGCCAGGGGGGACTGTAACCAATACGCCACATTCAGACACTATTCTTCAAGATTCAAATATGGCTTCCACCGGCACGAATGAAAGTAACAGCAATGAGTGCAGGGATTCCCATGATAATGATGTTAGTGCAGAAATCAGGATTGGTGCCGTTGTCCCGGAACGCATGCATTCTGTCAAACCAACTGAAGTTGGTGCAACAGCGTATGCGGCATCGCTGAAAAAACTGCAAGATATGCCGGCAAGAACTAGGAGACAAAAGAAAAATTCCCCGAGTGATAAATCGAAGGAAGGCGAGGGGAGGGGGCAGTCAAAGTCACGGGAAGGGTCTAGTAACTTTCCAACCGCCCCATACTGTCGATCAAATCATAAAGTGGGATCGTTTCCCGATGGCCTCGGCATCGCGAGAAAACTTACAGAGGAGGAAATCGAAGACAACGAGAGGGGTGCACAGGAAGAGGAATTGGCACAATCACCCATAGCTAAAAGTGGGAGGACAAAACAGAGAAGGAAGAAGAAGGAAAAATCCAAGGCGAATAAAAATGCCATGACTTTTGATGAGGGTGAGCCAGTGACTCAGCCTGGTAGTAGTCTACCTGAAAAGTCCCAAAGATCGAAGAAAAAATCATTCAAACGAGGGGCAAAACAAAGCATGGGTACTCTTGCTCAATTGGAACACTGTGATGATGATCGGCGAGTGAGAAATACGAGCTCTTTGGGACAAAGTGGATTATTGACAGGAGAAAGGGTGACATCGAGGTCAATAAGGCGGAAGCGGAGAACTGTATATGATTCTCATTACGAAAGTGATGGCAATGGCAAGTTTCGTATCACGAGAAGGAGAAAAACGAAAACGATTGAAGTTGAAGAAGAAGTCATAGTTGGAACTAAATAGTCAGCATGCAATCGGGACAATCTCTGAGCTTAATGGAGAGAGTGCGGATGCATAAGATTGTAGAGTTGTGTGATCATGCAGAATTTGGGAATTATATAATTGTCATCACGAAAAGGAAATATACGGTTGAAGAAGTCGTCACAGTTGGAACCAAACAGTCCGCCTGCATTCGAGACAATCTCTGAGATTAATGGAGAGAGTTACGATGGCATAAGATTGTACAGTTGTGTGATCATGCAGAAATTGGTTGGGAATTATTGTAATTGAAATGTTTATTATAAGATTGAATGTTGTTTACACTGTATTAGGAGTTAGTGCACATATGGGAGGATTGTTAGATATGGTTTAACATGCCAAAGCTCGAAGCAGTGTAGCATGCTCCCAAATGCTCTATGGCAATGTTTCAAAATGAAGGTAATGTGAACCGGGTAAAACTAGCATCATGCAATCAGTTGTAATTCTTTGTCTCCCTCGAAATGCACAAATGATGTTGTATTGTCTTTAAGAATGACAATGGTCCCAAATAACGTAGCGTTTCCCACATGAGCCCATCCAACAGAGTTTTCTTACCACCCTCGATCAAGAGCGTTGTCTTAACAAACATAAAATGGTATATTCTCAACCCCCCCCCCCCCCCAATACTCCATCAAGCCTCTAAGAAAGTCGAATCCGTTTGGTAGCTTCTGCAGAATTTGCAACTGCCCCTCCATTGGTGCCGACGTGCCTCTCGCAAACCAAAGGACAAAGACGAATAATACGATGCAGCGCCAAGTGCCTGATCTTGTAATCATTCTTTGCAAACGAATTTTCCTCGCTGGCTTTGGCATCTGTTCTGTCATTGTTAAATATGGAATGATTGGCAATTGTGGCAATGACGCGGAAGAGGAGGCTGCCTGGGATTCCCTCAAACAAGTCCATATTGCAATTGTACACAAAGTGATGCATGACCACCTTTCGATTGGACACATAGTGTTTGTTGGCTACCCGGTTGAAACGCAAGGAAGATTTGAGTTCTGCCGATAGCTGGCTACAGTTTGCCCCCAGTCGTTGGATTTTGTGGTTCGAGATGAGAATGTCACCAATACTCCGAGCGTTACATAGAGCTTTGGAAAAGGCCTCGTACCCCCTTTTCGTGATGGCTTTATTCTGATGAATTGACAATGTCTTGAGACACGTATTGTTCGCCAGCCCATCTGCCAACGCCTCGGCTCCCTCGTCATCGATAGAGTTATTATCAAGGTACACCCTGCTCAATGTAGAATTTGGATTTCCCAACAGATGTTCGGCAATGGCAGCGCATCCTCCATTTTGGATACTATTGCCATTCAATTCTAACGAACGCAACTTGCAATGTCCAGTGCGCAATTCCCCCACGACTAATTCTTGACATGCCTCATCAGTAATACCCGCATTCGATAAATTCAAGTACATCAACGAAGTAGTCCTCCTGCACAATGCCAACGTTAGTAAACTTGTACCTTCCAGCCCCAATGAATAACTGGTAGCACTCAAACTAGTCAAGCTAGCATTCTCCACCAAAAATTGTAGTATGTGTTCCGTGAATATCTCTCCATCATACAAATCAATCTGATGCAATGCCAATCGACGCAGACTCGTATTCTTATTCAACTGTACGTAAAACTCCTTGAGACTTTGTATTGCGATGTGATCGTACCTTAGATTTTGTAGATCCAATCGACGTAGGTTTGTGTTGGTAACGATTGCCTCACTGAGATGTCGCCAATCTTCCGGGCTTCGTGAATGAAAGTAGCCATTCCCTCGGTGGTCACGGTCGGGTATGACGCGGAGGGAGGATATACTGGGATCGTTACGTTTTAGACGTTTTAGTATTGGGTTGATGTTGTCGTCGTCAGCTTCGGCTTCCGCCACCGTTTCCGTCGCCACCGTTGATGCCGATGATGTGTTTGCACCTATGCTGCTTGACATTATGATGGATGATGGTTACAATATTATTATGCCTTTTGGCTGACGGATGGAGGAGTCACACTAAACTTATACTACGGAGGCGGCGATTGATGATGGTGAAGTTGTTGGCTCATCGCGTGGGAACTTCTAACTCTGCAAATAATATGATAATATGGCCTTCAATTATGGGGCGCGCTTTATGACGTTGTTGGAAACGATACTAATTGGAAGAGCCGTTGCTAAGTGGAGCTGAGCGGAAGGTTTGGCTTGGTTTTAGGAGGAGTGGTTATCTGCTAGCTGCTGATACCCATAATGTTGTCGTTGTCGTTGGTAGAGGTTGTCGTCGCGGTTGCGTTCTATCTAATTGTGTTGATTTGGGGTAGAAGGATGGTATATCGCGTTAGGTTAATGTAGGTAGATCAGTAGGTACAGTATTGTACAATTTGTATAATCAATCTCAGATAAGATCTAAATGTGGAGATCTCTCAAATGGCACGCAAATGGTTTCTACCTCAGTTAGAAATAGGCGTAAGGTGTAATTATACTTGTATGGTCACAAGGTCGGGGTTTTGCAACTCCGAAAGGCGGCTATACAATGCATCCAAGTTGCTTCCGTTGAACAGCTGCAAGCGGAAGCTAAACAGCCTAGGGGTGGTACCGATCAATTCACGCTCCTCCAGCCATTTTTCCAGGTCGTCGCGCCTCATCACGTTGTAACAAACTGCCTGAGGTTTCAACGGGTTGAAATCATTCTCATGCTTTTGTAATTGTCGCTCTTCAGGAGGAAATATCTTTGTTCGAGTAGAAAAAGTCATCCCAAAAAACATACCAAAGCTTTAGGGCCGGGTGCAAGCTCACAAACTTCATTCGACTAAACAAAAAGTTCAAGGCAGCTTTGTAACACTCCGGGAGAGTCCTCATTACTTCATTTCCCTCCTGAGTTTGCAGATATGAAACCAACGCATCGCGACGCATTAGGGGGTTATTGAAAACGAAGTACCAAAATCCATCGCCAAGAACTGCCGATAGGAATTGTGTTCTTGCACTATCTCAGAGACATGCACAAGTAAATTCTCTACTTGGCCGAATATTGAGCGAAGCGTCGGTGTCTCTTCCATGTTATCGTGCAATCCAATGTGGTCAGGTCCCATTGTGGCAGTACGATTTCGAAACTCGTGAGTTTGTCGAGTAATCGGAAGCAGAGCTGCGCCATGCCCGTCTTTATAGGTTATTTGGCATTTGAATCCTGGTGCCATGGGTCTACTGCTCTCGGCGCCCACGTTTATCGTCCCGTACTTGTAATAGCACTCAAATGATACAGTCGAGTAGTTGGGCACCTCACGTTCCTTCTCGTTTCCTTCTGAGTCTGTGCTTGCAAGAAGAGAGAACACAAGCTGGAAGATTGGATCACTGTAAAGCTGGAGGTTCTTACAAACAAGAAAATTAATCTAACCTGTGTATCTTTCGGTCTTGGTGCCATCTCGAACAGTCTCTGTCTCTCTCCGAGAGAATGGGAAGTCAATTCGGTTTCCATGTCGACTCAAGACTCGCAATTTTTGTCTCACCAATCGTTTCGCCAAAATGTTCTCATTGCTCATGTTGAGATGGAAAAAATCGAAGAACTTTTCATCTAGGTATAAATGCAAAAGGAAACATAATAAGTTTGAACATGTTCACGCTATAATAAGAAGTCTGCCAACATGAAACTTACCTATAACACAATGAAAAGGATATGGTTTTGTAGCAAGCAAAAGCGCGCTGCCAAATGGAACTTACCATGTTTTCGAATCCAGCACCCCATCTCTGCATCCACTTGCATCGTTCCAATACACATCAACTCCTTCTAAATGCTCTCGAGATGATTGTCGTATTGCTGCTAGCTCAGGGTCTTCTTGCCCTCGCCAATGGGATTGAATGTTTTCAATACCAGAACTAGCAGTCGCATCTTGCAATTCAAGTAGACGCTGAGCAACTTCTTCCCCACATTTGTTAAGAAGTATGCCTTCCCAAAACGTGTGCCATACGCGATGCTTGACTTCGCGGTCCAAGTCCCACTTTGGTACTGCCGTTCAGCTTTGAGGTTTTCCATATCCACAACAGTGTCCGTAAAGGTAAAAGTACCACGAAGGTTCTTTACCTTGGTCTGTACGCGCTTGTTACCAATCATGAATGCCGCTGCCATTACTACAAAGTTCACACCATTTGCCAGGGACAAAACAAATCCAACAACCTGACTTAATATGCTAGAGTAAGGTAGGGCGACTAGCAGAGCTCCGCCGATACCAGTTGTCAACCCTGCAATGCGACCACTGGAGTCCATGAAATCATTCGTGTCGTCAATAAAGGGCGTAGCGTAGAATGATATGCCAGCCAAGGTAGCATATAGCAGTACGCTAACCCAAGCTTGAGCTTGGCCAGTCAGCATGAGCAGTGATCCCGCTAGTAACAGCTTGAAAACAAGTTGCACAATCTTGTAGTACGCCCATTTTCGTTCGAACCCTTGATAGAGCGAGCGGTATGGGCATTTTTGCTGATTGCGATCTTCAACAACAAGACGATTATACACTCTATCATCTAGCAACACCTCTTCGCCATCGACATCATAGGTGATATCTGGGTTTTCGGGAGAGCCGGTTGGCTTGTTGTTTTGAATCAAACGAAACAAAATGAACGGCAGTGGGAGAGTGAACGTCGTCAAGAGAGCGACACTGATGACCGGCCCAATTTTTATTGTTTCCTCATCTAGCTTTTTTACCAAGAATGAATCTTCATTTTGCATGATCAGCCCCAGGCTCTGAGTGGCGACGGGAAGATACACCGACAGGCAAATTGTTATCGCGTAGGTCGTAAACTTGACTGCTTTCTGCTGCTGACTAGCCACATCAGCCCAAGTTTTCGCTTCGTGGCCTTCCCGGACTTCATTTGACACGTTGTGTAATTTTCTAGCTTTGCACACGATCCACAAGTAAGCCCCATACGCCAATACAATCGCAATGAGCAATGCAATCAGACCAACCATGACCATCTCTTCCGATTGAAACGCTGCCGCCACATCCACTGCGACGAAACTCGCAACACCTCCGAAAAACGCCTTGGCGCCTTCGACCAAAGGTGCATCAGTTACGTCTTGATACAAGTTGGTAAAAAACAAACTCGAGCTCTGCATGAAGTCACGAAAGATTTCGATTCGTAGCAGAGGACATGTAGCAGTACAACCCGTGACACTGACGCCAGCCAACGCCTTCATTGCAGTTTGCATGGCTTCTCGGCTCTGAGTGTATGCTTCGTCTATATCATCGAATGAATCACCAGCGATTTTCTCAAAATCAACAGAGTTGTAAATATCTCCCATAACATCCATGTCCGCGATAGCATCGACGGCCTCCTCCCCAACGTCTTCCATGAGACCCACGACAGCAGCTGCACCGACGGCAAGAGCGGGCATTGCCGTCTTGACAAGTACACGTCCCTCGTCAATGGCTACATCCATCCATTCACTCAGTTGCTCTCGGAATCGAGGAACCCTTCCAAATGTGCTGAAGCGGCCTTCCCAACTTCATCATACAGATTTTGCAAATCTACATCTGACAAATGCTTGGACGCAACCCCGAGTTTTACACCCACATCCTTCATCAACTCTTGAGCAATTGGAATACCAGTTTCTTTCATTTCTTCGAGAGCTTCCAGTACGTCCTCCCCGATGGATTCGGCATCCACATTCTTCAGTTCAGCAAATGCTAGACACAAAAAGCGTGCTACTTCCTTTGATGCTTGCTGGTCCATCTCGACGGCTGCTTCACCGACTTCATTGGATATCTGCGCTCCTTGATCGCATAGCTCATTGAAAGTTGTTGTTTCACTGTCCATGATGCAATGAAACTTCCCTTAGAACTCGGCTCTCCTACTCGTTTCTCATCTCGGAGACTGAAAAAAAGCCCTAACAACACACCGAGCTTTCTAATCTTCTTAAAATGAAAATTTTTGCAACGTTTTCGGTGTACTAAACTTTCTACATCACATCATCCTACTCCCACAAAAAAAAGGATGGAGACGCATATTCCCTCCCGCTCCCGCCCTGCCGTGGGGGGGGGTAGGACATCCTCGACCATCCCTCAGACCAAACATTATGGTGGCTTGCGCGCCTCGAGATGTGCGAGGTGATAATTCATAGAATTCATCTGATAGATGAAGCTCTGCAGAAGCCTGAAAATAGTCGCAGCTCAATGGTTGGTCACGCGCAAAGACAACAAAAACAAAGAGCCAAAAGAAAAAGTCCATCGTCATCGTCATCGTCAATCGTCACCATCAGTATGGTAGGAATAAATATGGGAGTGTAACTTTCTTTTTGATGTTATGTAAAACAGTATCGTACCAAGTTGATTTTTCTACTCCAACATTATTTGCGATCTACCTACCCCAAAACTGTTCCCATCCAATTTGACATGAACATGAATGAACCATGAACAGAAAACATAAAAAAATGGATCGTATCAAAGTGTGTAGTCGTCTCCCTAAATAAAGACTCCTACAAGACATGAGAAAATGTGAACCATGACATACATTATTTATCAGGGTCAGTATCAGTGTGCAGTGAGATAAAAATGTAGATATTATGTCGTGAGAAGGGAACATGAACACATCATAATGTCGTGAGAAGGGAACATGAACCCATATCCGTTCATTCTTGCATGGGAATGAAAGATGCGTTTCATTAGTCATTAAATTATTTGATTGTGGTGGTTATATCAGACAGCATATTAGACGATAACATGCCATTTACTACTATGAATCACCTATTCCTATTACATCTCTTGAGTGTACTGTTATTGCTCCCATCCAAAACGTCTTCCTCCGCCACAAAGACGGATAATTTGGGGGGCGACCATCAACAACGGCAATTGAAATTTGGCGACTTTGCCGCCTTAAACCAGATTTTACTTGGTGCAGTCCTCCGCCTACCAAACACCCAATTCAACAGCGATGGTGCCAAACTCAATTTATTCAATGTCCAATGTCGAAACCTTGCCATTGGCGATGTCGACTTGACATCGTCTTCCATTCCAGCAACTTCCGTGGTGGAAGTAAATTTGCAACTCACCAATTTGGACATGGCATGTCAAGCCAATTACGACTTTTCGGCATGGTGGCTCTTCGGGCAGGGTGGAAGTGGTACAGTCGATATTGGAAGCGGGGGGAATGATGCCACTCTCAAAGGACAAATAAGTAGTAGTACTAGTACCTCGTCGAGTCCTTATCCAACTGAGATTAATGTGCAGGTGTGCAACCCCACAGTCTACATTAATGACATCAACTTCAGCAATGGTGGATTGTTTGGCAAGATTCTCAACATTTTCAAGGGTCTACTTTCTGGCTTCATCGAATCCCAAGCACGGACCGTCATCTGTGACCAGCTACGAGATGTCATGGAAGATTCGGAAGGGTTTCTACAGTATGCCAAAGAGATGTTGGAGGAATATAAACCAGATGATGGTCTAGTATGGGATCCATTATCGGTGGAGAACACACTGGCTATGGGTACTACGGATACTACGAACCTATTGAATTTTGGAGAGAATACTACCAAGTTTGCAGGGTGGTTGGAGTCGGGCGTGAACCAGGTCGTCAACTATTTGAGTTCGCCCGTAGACGATTCTACAGATATGCATGCCAACATTCTATTGCGTCAACACATCTTGGATGATAATGGTGCTCTCGAAATTGAATCCTCCGATTTATCATCCAATGGCTTCAAATCCGTCATCTACGAGGGACACAACCGTATCACAAAAACACGTGTCCGATTCGACAGTGTGCGAATGGTCGGTCTTGATTCGTTAAAAAGTTTCAATCCACTTGATCGTCTTGGCGATTACACACACCAAAATCAAATATCATGGGATTATCTGGGGTTGGATATACAAGCTACGATTGAATTGACCCCGTCAACGTTGAGCAACTCCATCATTGAAACATCTCGAGATACAAGGATAGAAGAGCAGGTGGATATATTTATTGGTATCAATGACTTGGATGCAGAATTGTCAATCATCTCCTTGTTTGACCAGCATCTATTGGAAATGATTCCACTCGGATCACTTCTGGAACTGGAGAACATCCTTCCTTGCCTGCAATCGACTATTATGCACGCGGATATTACTTCCCTCTCGGTGGA
This sequence comes from Thalassiosira hispida, assembly GCA_036939495.1. NCBI lineage: Eukaryota > Bacillariophyta > Thalassiosirophyceae > Thalassiosirales > Thalassiosiraceae > Thalassiosira > Thalassiosira hispida. The sequence goes on along the minus strand of JALLAU010000015.1, from coordinate 9,809 downwards.
TATCAATGATGTTTTAACACCAACCATGAGTGGATTTGTATCTCCCGGGATGGACCGCATATTTTCCAGTAGCATGGACGCTGGCTTTCTCTTGTACGAAAACATATTGTTGAATGCAGCTCCTCAATTCTTTCAGAAGACACTCCGTCCGATCTTTGCGGAACATCTCTTGGAGAAGATTATTGGCTATGGTGCTTCCACAACTTGTCCACTTCCGTTGGATTCTTTTGCATCATCCGATCTGCTGATGGACTTTCGAGACCTACTGCTGCCGCCTCCCGATGCTCAACTTGCGGGTGCAACGGGTCAAGAACCGTACGGGAATATCTTCTCTTCCTTTGCAATGCCATATCTACAAGAGAATGTATTTCAGGGAGAGCTTTTTAATGCTGGTTATGTCCGTCCATTTACCAAGTCACAGTCCAATATGGAAGGCAGCCTTGTGTTCTCGGATACCTTGTTTCAGTACGTGGATGCACCATCCTCGATCTATGACTCGTTGATGTTTACAGTCTCTGATTTGCGATTCCACAATATTGATACAGTTGCTGATCCAATGAATGCACTATATCCAGTCGATTGGAATACGTTGTCCAACACGATTGCATTTGATGGAACTGGCGATAACAAAAATTTGACTTTGACTGTGAGAATTGCTTTGGAAATTGAAGGAAATGACTCTCCTCTCAAGATGCAAAACACTTTTGACTTGAGCCTTTCCGTCCCGTCGTTGGCTCTTTCGTTTGAGATTATGGCAAATTTGAGAGAATCCTCTGTAATGAGCTTTCCAGTCTTCGATCTCACGAATTACCACTGCTGGATAGCAAGTCTTGACAATTCTCTAGCCAAAAGCTTGGTTCTTTTGGGTTTGTCTCTAGATATTGATTCATTTCGAATTGGTTCTAATTGTGTGGCGTGTTCGACTCCAGGCTTTGGGTTTATTTCAGAGATTCTTCAGAATCTGGAGACCATTGGCTTCAACTCTCTTTATAAGGATGGTATTGTTGCAATGCTAGTGGGTTTCATCGATGGCGCACAAAGCTTTGCCATAGAGAACCTTGTTGATGCAGCTCCAAAGCACTGTCCTCATCATCCCTCCTACGATCCTGCGGCTGAGGTTGCAGACTTTCCTTGGGCAGGCTTACCCGCACTTCGAAGTGACTCTGCGGAGACTGCCACCGCGATTGGCATAATTGCCATACAGTGTGCAATGATAGGCGCTGCCAAAAACCAGTTACTGCTAGCAGAAGAGGGTAAAAAATATCCTTCCAATGAAACGATTCAGATGGAATTCCCAGAAGGCTCCCGGATAGTCAACTGGACAAGTCTTGACGAAGATATTGGTGATTGGGCAGGCTTAGCCTTTGAAGAACTTAGATATCACCTGAAAGGGACCGTGAAAGAATCACCAGGGGCTGATACAAGATCTGGGATAACAAGGTCCGACCTCCAGGTTAACGAGATGTTGCGAGCAGGTATTTTGGATAGTGACGGTGTCTACACTATTCATTTCAATGAGCTAGGGTTTGCATTGGATTTTGGATTGAATTTTGGATTGGCATTGAAGACAGTAAAAATTTATGGCCTAGACACAATAATAGACCTCGAGCCGCTGGTTCCTACATCGCCGCAGATGCTAAAGAACAGTGTTTGGTTTGAAACTCTTTCAGTCGTAACTGAAGTCGAGGTGGACTCGACGCCAATGACCATCTCGTATAAGCTCCAAGACATTCTTGCTCAAGTGGACATATCTCTTGCACTGGACTTGGGCATTCTTGAAGCCATCCAATTGGGTTCAGTGTTTGATATGAGCCGCATTGTACCATGCGCTGTTAGTGGAATTCAAGACATACTATTCTCATCACTTGACCTTACTACAACACACATATTTGACCCAGTTATAAATGGATATTTGTCGGACGAAAATCAAGAAAACGTTCAATCCATCTACCAAAATCTACTCAGCACATACAGGACTGATTTAATCGATGCCATGCCTTTGGTCTCTGATTCATTGCTCAAAGAGATACTGAATGCGGTGCTTCCTGGTATACTGGAATCCCAACGTTGCCTCCCGCCTTTCAACTACTCCAGCACTGGCATCGTCGACTTTCGAGATTTACTTCTCACAGAAAGTTTGTCATCTTCTTTCGGTGGTAGTGGGATATCCCCGTATAGTAATCTCTTTCGGACTATATACGACATTATGCAAAGAAATATTTTGCAAACGGGGGCATCCAACATCAATGATCTAGTGAGAAAATTTACTGGCCAACTATCCAACGGACCTGGCTCGGTGTTCTTGCAAGGAAATAGTATCGAACATAGTGGACCCATCAAGATGGCAGGTCTTGAAGCTACTTTTGGAGTTGTGATTTCCGATGTTGCCATTGAAAACATCGACAGTGTCGGGGATCCACTAGACATCTTTCGCCCAGTACTGGGTGACGCTCATATCTTGAATAATACAGTTTCATTTGGAGTTGACTCAAAACCACTTCGAGTCACTGGCAAACTTTTGTTATCTCTTTTCGACGAAGGTTAGTGTCGGTATTATTCCTGCATTATGTTGCTTGATTCAAGTTTCATTTCCTCATTCAACTTTGCTGTGTATGATATTCAACTTTAGGTGACATTAATCTCTTGAATGAAATGAGATTTACAATTTCGCTTGAAAATGTTGTGCTGATTGCACCAGTCTTGCTGAGAATAGCTGAAACGGATTTGGCATCTTTCCCGTTGAGGGATCTCACCAATATACATTGCTGGCTATCGGCGATATTGTCGAAGTCAGAAGATCGAGGTACAAGACTGAGGGGTATTGGTATGGTAGACCAATCGTTTTCAGTAGGAAACTTTTTTTTAGATGTCAACTGCACATCTTGCAGCAGTCCTCAGTTCGATGAGCTACTTTTATCACTGTACGATTTTAGCAATACCTCCGAAGCTATCGAATCCATTCACTCAAAAATTGACAACCTGTTAGATTCCGATTTCATTCAAGTCTTCTTGGACAACGTGGTCGATGACTCTGCCATGAAATGCCCACATCGCCCTGAGTTTGACCCATACGCATTGGAAGAAGGGTTTCTGCTGTCACCTGCAGAAACCTTAGGTCTTCTTCAGGATGAATCTGTTGATAAGCCTATTTATTTCACAGTGATAAACTCCATAATTGCTGGGATCATATTCATTTTTGGTATTCTCTGTCGATGGATCGTAAATCGACGCAACAGACGATGGATTGAATCCTTATCTCGCGAGGGACATCTTCATCTTGAGCTCCAACAACAGAAAGAAAAGGAAATGATCGAAATGCTCAACAAAACAACAACATCACTCTTCAAAAGTGAATGCATACCAAAAAGAGTTCGTTATGGAGTCCCATTGGTTCTCGCAGTGAACCTTGGATTATTCTTAGGAGCGCATCTGGGTGTCCTATCTGTTGTTAATATTGAAGCCAGCGTAGCCGGTGAAGAGTTCACCATCGACGAATTCATGAAGTTCACATTCTTTGAGTCAACAAAAAATACTTACCATAACGGGGGTGCTGAAATGGTGATCCTGCTTTGGATTTTTGGATGCATCTGGCTATACGTAAAAACCTTTCTCTCGCTTATCATGTGGATGGTTCCTCCAGAACGCCTAGGCGTCACCAATCGAGGAATTGTACTTTTATGGATTGATGCTGCGGCTAGGCTTAGTGTAATCGACATTGCCACAGTCATTGTTGTGGTCGCCCTGCTACTTGTCTTCGTTGGTGGTCCTGACGAGTCATATGTCAGTGATGACACGATGTACTCACTGAAAGCGATTGTTGTTCCTCGTGCTGGGTTCTATTGCATGCTAATTGCGCAGAGGATTTCAAGAGTGAGTGGTCTATTGTGAACAAGAAATTAGGATTTGTCCTGCATGCTCTCATCTCTCCACACTCTCATCTCTCCATACTACAGTTGAGTTCTCGATTTTTGTTGGATAACCATGAACAAGTAATCAAGAATGCAGCTAATGACTTCGAGTCCAATACCAAGGCTCTAGACATTGGTGACATTGATAATAACAACAACAGTGATAGTGACAATGAGCAGTCACGGCAATCTCAACACAAATCCCTCGACGGAGAATCATCACGTAATTTTGAGGCACAGTGCTCCAACGAAGAAGCGATTGAATGTGCGGTCTCTGGAAGTATATTGAACGATGAGGAACATATTATTGAAATACCAGAAGCACCTCACAAAGAATCACGATGGGGAGTAATTGGAGTGTATTTTGGTGCGATTACAATCGTCATTGTTTTTATCATTGGTGCTATCTTCGCTCCTTCGATATCGCTAGATGTATCTTCTGTGGCAGCCATGGCAATCGAGTCTGACAAGACATATAGCTATGGAGTTTTCTTAGTTATTTGCGGAGTTCTTCTCAAGGCTCGATTCGTGTTTGGTAGTACAGCAAGTTATCTTGGTTTCGGGCTATTACTTTTCGCTGGGGTTGCCTCCGTTGGCGCCGTCTTCATAATGAAACTTCACAAATATATCAAGCAGAAGTTGAAAGAAAGACAATCAACAGCTCTAATGACGCCATCTTTTGGACACAAAGGTTGCGGGATGCCGCATTTCATCCGCCTACGAAAATGGAAACACATGGAGATATTCCTAATTTCCTTTTCCGCGGGAATTTGGCAACTTGGGTCTATGCTCAGCTACACAATTTTTTTCTACTGCGAAATCTTGAACCGTATTTTTGCAATCATGGCGTTTATTGGCCTGGCCGAGGAACCAAACGCAGAACAATGCTACGACATTCAAGCTTCGTTGCCAGAAAACTTGATTATCATTCTGGGGTCATTTGGCGTTTTGCTGGCTACTTTCATCTTGCAAGCATACAGCCAGTACAAAAAGAATATCACAGAAAGTCTACAGTGGATTGACAATGATGATGTCCCACAATTGTCACTGGCCTGGAGTCAAGACAGGTCAAAGAATACGAAATATGCATACATTGCCTCTACACGCACTGCTTCCATGTCGTGGGATTCTTTCAATGACTCGACAAGAAAGACCCGAGGAACTCCCTTCAAGGATGAGACGATATCCAACTCTTCCGATTTAGGGGATTCGCCAGATCCAACAATCTAGCTCAGTTGTGAACTAGTGCCTCGGAAGCAGTGCATCACAATTGTTTTTTGCGCCATCCACGATCTATACGCAACACCAGGTTATAAGATAGAATGAACTCCTGCCAATGATCTTATTGAATAATCTTCCATCTAGGAACTTGCTGTCTTTGATGCGTCATTGGTGATAATAATAATAGTAATACTTCTTCGATGTTAGGCACAATTTTGACAAGGTGATTTTGTCAACCCTAATAAAGTTGGTTGAAATTTTTATGTATTTTCATTTTGTAGGATGATTAAGAGAAAAATATCAAAATAGAAAGATGTAGTAATCTATTTCAACTAATATAAAATATGAATGTCTGACTCTTCTCATGAATCTGAGACCTCGGCTATGCAAACTAGCCCAGTTCTGAATATTTGTACATAGATCTGCTTTCGATACAGTAAATGGACGACAAGAAGTAAACACCAGACTCGTTCTCTACTGTAATCCGTTGTGGTATCAAGTGAAAGTTTATTTTGTTTATTATAAGTTATGGTACATGTTGTTTTCTCTTGTTCAAGCGCGGCATCAAGGAAATTACAATGAAAAATGCTCAAGGATTCCCTTTCCATCCACAGCCTCTTGTGCCAAAAACCCAGCAGCAGCAAGCATGGCAAGACGTCCATTCTGAAGCTCCTTGGTAATCATCAAGTTCAATTCCTCAGGATCCTCAGGCCTCAAGCCAAGAGGATCGAATCCGATATCACCAGGGTAGTAATCATCGCGTAAAAGTCCTGGCTGATCATACGATGCATCGGCAGGATCAACCCAGCCAATCTGTGCACGCTGAGCCTCCGCTGCTCCAATGAAGGTAATGATCAAGGCATCCCATCCGTCTGGCACCTGAGTGAAGTGTGTGATGGCAGGTCCAGAGATTTGGGCATCGAAAAGGAATGAGCTTCCCTCGACAGCTTCTCCAACCAAGAACCCAAGAACGGCCAACATGGCAACACGGCCGTGCGTCACCTCAGCCTCACGGTAGCGCTTCAAGGTCTTCTCGTCGGCCTTGGCTGCAAATCCAAGAGGATCGAAGAAGCCCATGGGGGCTAGGGCTCCGGGAAGGTCGGCGGCGGTGAAAGCATTCATGGCAGAGGATGAGGTCTTGGACATTGGGGCAGGGGCGAAGGCGACGGCAGAGCCGGCAAGAAGGGAGGCGATGGCAAGCTTCATCATTATTTTGTTGATACGTAGGTTAGTTAATTGGAGATGAGCGAGATGGCAGTGAATTGAAATTATGAGCATCACAATGGGTCAAAGAGGTGATGATTGTTGGCGTTCGTGCCTCTTCCTCTTCCTCAAGTGATGTTCTTCTCAGAACGCTTTTGGATGACACGTGTTTCTGTCTTACGGATTCCTACATGCAGTTCAGTATGGTACGTTTTTGTGACTCCTCTTTTTCCTTCTCGCCACCGCCACCGCCACCGCCACAGCCACCGCCGGCCACTCAACAACACACAACACCACTCTCAGCAACCACCTCTAACTCCAACTCCAACTCCAACACTTCAACACCACCACAGATCGACTCCGCATTCCACATCGACGATGACGGCCACAATCAGCAACACATCACTCACAAGACACTACGAGGCAGGAGGGTAGGCCGTGTCCTACTAGAGTTGCATTGATATTGATTTGTCTAAGTGGATCTTCGATCCACGTTAGAATTTAAATAAAATAGCGTATGCTGCATAGGACAGGCCGAAGGGGGATTAGGTAGTATCGGTGAATGGGAACGGCCACAGGAGATGGGTTGGGACTTGGGACACACCGCGTTTGAGCATGACGAGATGGTCTTCTTCCGAACTATTGTTCATACTCATACAATATGCAATCATACAATACAATACTCTGAACTCTGAACGTCGACTGCTCGCGTCATATGAATTATGTGTACCTAAAACTGTCATCATAATATGGCCACGAGCACGAGCTTGGGCAAGGTCTCCATCTAGAGGGAAGATTCCTTGGGTAGCGCACATAGCACGAATATACTACGAACTCGCGTCTTGTTCGGACTGAGAGGGTAGGATCGAGAAGTCTTGGATGTGGAATAATCTCTCGTCGGAGACACTGCTCACGTCATGAAAACTTCGAACCTAACTGTGACTGGCCATGGCCACGAGGCAAGGTCCCTCCTGAGAGTGGGGAGAGGAGATTTCTTGTATGGTAGGGAACTTAGAGCGTGCGGTAATTGTACTATGAACAGCTGGATTTGCAAACAATGAATCTAACCATTGTTCACGCGCTGATGTGTGTTTTTGAAGCGTGATCAGAACTGATGGATATGAATGATGGCATGAAAATAGTGCATCTCAAACATCAACAGTCGAAATTCAGGAATTACACGACGGATGAAGCTATGATCTCACGGGGAAGCGCGTGGCATTCGTAACTCGCAATCTCATCCACTGGACGAAAATTGTCATACCATCACCCAAATCTGTTGCTTAAGGATGGAAGATTGTTGCTGATGTGCTCGCATCTGAAACGGAATCTTGCTGCCTTCACCTGGCGCAAGACGTGAAGGTTTATGTGCCATTCCTATTAGCATTGTGATGACTGCTCTGTTTGTGGGCCTCCATACTATTTAGCTAGCTGTGGCAATATTTGCCACGAGCATTCTCATGTTTCAAATGGGGAAGCGGCGAATTTGGAGGCAATTTACGCCTTCTAAGTCATTTGGAGGGCATTCGTTTTTACGTGATCAACGACTGCTAAATGTGTGGTCAATTGCACTGAAATCTTCACGCTTGTCGGTAGAAATCTTTCCAGAGGGCTTGATTCCACAAAAAACCTCAACCATCTTCCTGGCTGTTCTTTCTAGCAGTTGCATAAGTTGGGCACAATATCAATTGCAAAACTCCGGAGATGCGCATATGAGGCCCAGACTAAGCCAACTACTGGTATTTGGGACTGCCACAGAGCAACTGACCAAACTCTGCTCGATGCAAATGAGGTACAGGGTTGCGTATCATGCAATAGAAAGGATACTTTTCGCCATCATATATAACTTGTTTGGTCCTTCCGTATGCTTGAGATGAAGACCTCATCAGGGCGCATTTCGAAAATTTCTTGGTGTTTTGATGGTAAGTGGGAAATTAGATTGTACAAGCAAGGTAAGCTTTTAGAGGACCGTAAGAATCGTCGCTAGAGGCAGGATTCAAGTGGGAAATCCCTAGTGAAAGCACAGTGCAGATTTAATATGAATAAGAGAAGTTTTTTTTAAGACAGCACCCCGAAAGCACTTGGATTTGAATGGGTAGATATTATCTGTTTGTTTAGGCAGCCCGCTGATTGTAGCCCATGTGTCAATATTGAGTCCTCTTGATAATAACCAATGAATTAAAGATGCCAATTTCACAGCAACTGTGGTTTCTTTTGTCTCTAACATCTAGGAAAGCAATCATGTACAAATGACAAACGTTCACTTACACACTTCTTAATCTCCACAATATAAAGATAGACCAACCTTTCTTCATAATATTATCATCAACGCCGCATCATTCTTTGCATAGCTGAAAAATATTTCTCGAAGTTTAGAGATTAGTTAGTTTCCTTGGTTAGTTCGAGGAAGCGAAGAGCAGGTGAAGTCTAGTGGCCACACTCGACAATAGGAGAATTCTGACAGATCTGGCTGGCACCGCACCCCGCGCGCCGACTGTTTTATGTATCCCCGACCCCATCACCTGCCTTATCCAGAGATACCTAGGTATCGTACGATAGCAGTTCGCAATCAGAGTTGTTTTGCTGGAAATATCCAATATCAATTTGATATCACACAATTTGAAACTCCAATAGCTATATAACATAAAAAGCCAATCATACATGTAGGCACATATTACCGCAGACAATCTGATGTCTTGAAGGATAGTATGATACTACATAGGGTTCATAAATGATTCACAAAGAAATAATTTCACGAGGAACGGGGAGGAATGCAAAAGATCCCAAGGAGATACGAGAAGAGACATGATTGAAGTGTGAATACTGCATGCATACATGCATACAGGCACGGTTCACTCACGTCAAGAATATCGGATCAACCGACACATGTAACGTGCAGTATCGTAATCATCGTGTCTTGTGTCCAGCTTGGCAAGAATCCCCAAAAAGCCAAGACTCAAATGTACAGAGGCTCACCCTCTATTCGTGGTATCCAGTTCTATTTGAATGACGATCCCCAAGAAACCAATACTTTTGAGGTTTGCCTTCCCATCTTGGCTCGTCTTCCTTTTTTGTATTCAGTTCTACCATTTATATTTGACCGGGTATCCATCCAAGCGTTAATCCACGTCAGAATCCCATGAGTTGACAGTAAAAATTGGATACCTCAATCTTAGCACGGGAATACAATGGGGGGACCACGTAGCTTCGAAAATCGGTCGACTTGCTACACAGAGGTTTTTCAAAATGACAGTCACCGGCGTTCCCTTTGAGATAAAATTTCAAATTTACTCGTACTTCAAAAAGTGACTGGTCCTGACCGATCTTGCAGCAAGCGGCCGATTTTCATGTGTAACGAAGCTAGCGTAGTCCCCCCATTGTATTTCCGGGATCTTAGGTAGGGCTTAATTTCTTGGACCTCACTGTGTATAATTCCACTTGAGGAAACACTATCTTTAAAAAAAAGAGGTCTTGGAT
>JALLAU010000014.1:0-44812 GCA_036939495.1 Thalassiosira hispida | reverse complement strand
GGCCTTACTCGGTGGTGTATTAAATATTGAATTAACTCCTAGATTCTAGGACTATCTTACGTTTTTCGGCCTTACTCGGTGGTGTATTAAATATTGAATTAACTCCTAGATTCTAGGACTATTCCGCACACCCCGTGGTGTTGGGTAATTCGGTTATTTGATAAATAAAAAAGTACTTTTTTATTTATTTAGATTTTTATACTAGTGTAGGGGGAAACGTTAAAAGGAATAAATGAAACAAAGAATAAAAATTACAACGTGTGTGCATATTTATTAGATTATATGAAAATTACAAATGAAATAGTTTAGTTGGTCAGAACGTTGGAATCATAATCCAAATGTCGGGGGTTCAAGTCCCTCTTTCATTATTTATTTATAAACACAACGTTAATATACTTAATACATTACAAAAAAACTATAAATGGAAAAAGCATAAGTGGTGCACGTACGCGTAATTGTCGAAAAAATATTAACCGCAGAACTATTTTTAGCAATATTTATTTAATAAGCGACAAAAAACGTGTGCAAGCAAATAATGCTATTACTATTTTGTTGAACGCCCTTTTTATAACATTAAGTCTAATGTTAAAATTACTTGTAGTGGTATTAACATACCAGCAGGCTTAATTGGCCGATTTTATAGACTTTGTCGGTTTCTTTCGGCAAAATCAGGTGCTTTATGGGTATATCGCCCGAGGGTACTCTACAAACATTGAACCAGTAAAAAAGGTCGTTTTTGCGTGTGTCCACCCAAAACTTAAAACGCATGAGTTGCTGCGATAAATGCTTGCAGATATGGTCCAGCAACTCGCGCGTTTTAATCATCAATATCCAAGGGTGGGCCGTAGCGCTGTGCGTTACCTTACGACAGGTTTCTATTGCTGCTTCAAGAGTCGCAACACCCGGTATAGTACCTGTGCTAGGCTCTTTAGACAGAGTTGATGTTTTTCGTTTCAACCCTAAGTTAGAGGCCCCAGGCTGTACACATGAATATTGGGTTACGCTTCTCAAAGTTATGTTAATCGTAGTGTAACAGGCGAGAGTGCTTGTGGCGTGGGGGCCTAAGAAACTATTTTTGTGAAGAACACTGCTATTTATAGGAACCTAAACTTAGATGGTGACAGCAGGTGGCTATTTTTCTTTAACAGAATTTTTAGGGAGCTTGATGAAAGACTTTAAGTATGCGCATTGCGCTCAAAGTTGGTGGTCGCTTTTTGAAATTACTCAAGATAAAATAAAGGTCTCTGATGTGGGCTACGTTGCACAGAGCGTTAACGTGACAAATGACTATGTTCGACTATCGTTTGAACAGTGGAAGAGTCCAATTTATAAATACCTGATTACAAAGGAGCATCTACTAAGTCTATTTAAAATAGCCAAAGAGCAGTAGTTGTGGTATTATGTTGATTAATTGTTCGTATCATTGCCTTTATTCCTAACGGAACAAGAAAACCATCAAAATATTTTTCTGGCCGTGGTTGCACTCGAGAAGAGTATTTCAGAGTTTTTACCCCTGTCAGATAGTGTAGGCTTACTCCAAAGCCCTGCACCTTTTTCCTGTAAGTCTCGAACGACCTAAATCTGGCATTAGTGTTGCGTAACCATGTAAACGCACAAAGACTTGTTGGTTTTTATTGAAAATTTTTATATACGGAAGTTTAATTCAAAATTTAACAGGCTATTAAAGTTTAGCAGTCAATTAGATTCTATGATATAGTGTTTGCTTGGGGATCGTACAAGTATCTAGTCGGAGTTTTTAAGTTGATTACTTAAAAACTCGTTATGTATTTACTGTTAATTTTTTTACCATTAATTGGATCTTTTTGTGCTGGATTATTCGGCCGAAAACTGGGTCCTTTTGGAGCATCCTATATTACTGTTAGTTGTTTATTATTTGCTTTTCTCACTTCTATTTTTGCTTTTTATGAGGTATCGTTATTAAATTGTTGTGTTTATATAAAACTTGCGCCTTGAATTAACTCTGAAATGTTAAATGTAGATTGAGGCTTTTTTTTTGATTCTTTAACAGTTGTTATGTGTTGTGTTGTTACTTTCGTTTCTTCATTAGTACATTTGTATTCGACGGAATACATGGCTCATGACCCACATCTTCCTAGATTTATGTCTTATTTATCGCTTTTTACCTTTTTTATGCTGATTCTAGTCACTGCCGATAACTTTATACAAATGTTTGTTGGTTGAGAGGGTGTAGGTCTTTGTTCTTATTTACTTATTAACTTTTGGTTCACCCGGATACAGGCGAATAAAGCGGCAATAAAAGCAATGATTCTAAATCGAGTTGGTGATTTTGGGCTTGTTATTGGGATTTTAATTATTTTTGTTGAGTATAAAGCCGTAGATTATGCTACAGTTTTCGCAATAACCCCAACTATCACGAATAAGCTTTTTAATTTTTTAAGTTTTGATTTTGACCTAACTTCTATTATATGTTTTTTTTTATTCATAGGTGCTGTAGGAAAATCGGCACAATTAGGTTTGCATACTTGGCTGCCTGATGCGATGGAAGGTCCCACACCTGTGTCTGCTTTGATTCACGCAGCAACAATGGTAACTGCTGGAGTATTTTTGATTGCGCGTACCTCTTCTTTATTTGAGTATACACCTAGTATACTTAGCTTAGTTACTGTTGTAGGTGCTTGTACTGCATTTTTTGCAGCTACCGTTGGGTTAATGCAAAATGACCTAAAGCGAGTAATTGCTTACTCGACGTGTAGTCAGTTAGGTTATATGGTGTTTGCCTGCGGACTATCTAATTATTCAGTTGGTGTTTTTCATTTAGTTAATCATGCTTTTTTTAAAGCATTACTTTTTTTAGGCGCTGGCTCTATTATTCATGCTGTGGCAGATGAACAAGATATGCGTAAAATGGGAGGATTGAAAACACTGGTACCATTTACATACTCTATGATGGTCATTGGCTCACTTGCTCTTATTGGTTTTCCCTTTTTAACAGGGTTTTATTCAAAAGATGTCATACTTGAAGTTGCTTACGGTAAATACACTTTAGAAGGCCACTTTAGTTATATATTAGGCAGTTTAGGGGCGTTCTTTACGGCATTTTATTCAACACGATTAATCTATTTAACTTTTTTATCTCCACCAAATGGTTACAAATCAGTAATTTGCTCAGCTTATGACTCCTCTTACCAAATATCAATTTCTCTTTTGTTTTTAGTTATCCCTAGTATATTTATAGGGTTTTATACTAAAGATATGATTATCGGTTTTGGGAGTGACTTTTGAGGAAATGCTATTTTTACGACTAGTGAAAACATGAATCGTATAGATTCGGAATTTATTACACATATTTACAAAATATTACCGGTAGCTTTAAGTTTAATAGGAGTTACATCCTCATTTTTATTTTATTTGTTTGGGAGTAAATTACTGGTTCAACTAAAAGTATCTGTTTTAGGTAAAAAACTTTATAACTTTTTTAATAAAAAATGGTTTTTTGACAAAGTATATAACGAGTATATCAGTCAGTTTTTTTTCACTATTAGTTATACTATTACGTACAAAATCATTGATAGAGGAATTATAGAAGTTTTTGGGCCAATGGGATTGTCCTCGCTTATAACAAAAAAAGCTTCATATATCTCAAAATTACAAACAGGGTATTTGTATCATTATACTTTTTTAATTTTGACAAGTCTTACCTTGATATTAGGGATATGGCAATTTTGGGCGTTAGTGGGCGGGTACACTGATTTTAAGATTTTTATCTTATTCTTTGTATTGAGTTTTTTTTGAGCAAAAACCCCTGACTTATTTATCTTCAAAACTTTAATTTGCGATAAAAATTTGTATAGAGAATATAAAACTGGAATACCTAAAAAAAGCGGTTCGTTCATTAATAGTTACAATAACAACAAAATTTATAACATAAAAATGGCAACTCATAAGTCACAACTAAACCCTATTAATAAATTTGTAACTCGTTGACTTTTTCAACAAACCACAAAGATATTGGAACTTTGTATTTAATATTTGGAGCAATTTCAGGGGTTGCTGGAACAGCGTTGTCTTTGTATATTCGAATTACTTTAGCCCAACCTAATAGCAGTTTTCTAGAATATAATCACCATTTATATAATGTAATTGTTACAGGCCATGCTATATTAATGATTTTTTTTATGGTAATGCCAACACTCATTGGAGGCTTCGGTAACTGATTTGTCCCTTTAATGATTGGTGCACCAGACATGGCATTTCCAAGAATGAACAATATTAGTTTTTGGTTGTTGCCACCGTCGTTGTTATTGTTGTTTGCGTCGATGCTAACAGAGGCTGGTGTCGGTACTGGATGAACTATCTATCCGCCATTATCAAGTGCGACTGCCCATTCGGGTGGTTCTGTAGACTTAGCAATATTTAGTTTACACTTATCTGGTGCATCTTCTATTTTAGGTGCTATTAATTTCATCTGTACAATCTTTAATATGCGAGTAAAGAGTCTATCATTTCACAACCTTCCTTTATTTGTTTGATCTGTTTTGATTACAGCATTTTTATTATTGTTATCTTTACCAGTACTAGCGGGCGCAATCACGATGTTATTAACAGATCGAAATTTTAATACTACTTTCTTCGATCCAGCAGGAGGCGGGGATCCTGTACTATTCCAACACCTTTTTTGGTTTTTTGGACACCCAGAAGTTTATATTTGTGCGCCATTGCGCTTAGTCTTTCGTTAACCGTTACGGTTATGCTCAATTACCACTGGGGCATTAAAACACTTTTCCTTGATATAAATGCAAACGTTTTTATTAGAAGCGGAGAAGAAAGTCACTTGAGAGGGCGGGTTAACCTCGAAAATAGTTGGCGAGTTACTGTGTATAAGGTTAGGTTCACAAAGTTGACACTTCACGCTCATCTCTTACAGAATATCAACTCTATAACTCGTAATGGGTTGTTTCGATCGTGGCTTTTGACCAGGATATATCAGGAGTCTTTGGTAATCGATCTCGAGCCTTGCTATCAGCAATGTTATGTGAAGCAACGGCCTAAGTACATCAATGACGGGATTCTAGGAACTATGGGATACCCTAAGGGGCGAAAGCCCTATGGAGGCGGAGACTCCGTAAGGGAGTCAGGTTTTATGCGTTTTAGTTCTGTTGCCAGCTTTAGCGCTTACGCGTGCGTTGGCGTAAAGGGTCTAATGAAAATTAATAAAAAAAACAAAAAACATATAAATAGTAAGTTGATTCATCTCGTTTCAGACATTGAAGTCCTTGTCTTAGCATATGAAATTATCAAAAGCAAGCCGCGGAATTGCACTTCGTACGCTGACTCTACCGTTTTAGATAATATCGACTTAAAATGGTTCAGCACAATTAGTAAGGGTCTTAGTGCGGGAAAGTTTGACTTTAAACCAGCTCGACGTGTGTTTACCCTTAAACTTGGGGAAAAAAGCAAAAGTACCTTAACTATCACTACCCCTAGAGACGAATTGGTTCAACAAGTCCTTTACTTAACTTTAAATGCAATCTACGAGCCTTCTTTTTTAAACTCGTCGCACGGGTCCCGCTATAATAGAAGTATTCATACGGCATTAAAAGCCATAAAATTTAAATTCATCGGTGTAAAATGGTCTATCGAAGCGGTCATCGATAGTAACCGTTCCAACATTAATTATAAAATCTTATTAAAGCTTTTGAGTAAGCGTATTGTTTGTTCGAAATTCCTAGCTTTAATAAAAAAGTGCATAAAGGCTGGTTATATGGAAGACAAAAAATTCTTTGCTTCTATTAAAGGTCTTTCTCAGACTAACGCCACAAACTTAATTTTAAATAATGTTTATTTACACGAATTAGATTTATTTATGGCAGTGCTATGCGAGTCCTGGGGCGTGATTAAATTCCGTAGAAAATCTTCTATTTTTAGGTTTATTCAATATCGTATGGAAAAGGCAGATGAGGATCCCTTTTTGTTAAGGAAACTGCGTAGAGAGCTGCGGGGGGTAGGTAGTAAGGAGCCTTTTGATCATAACAGCAAGAAGCTCTGTTATACCCGGTATGCCGATGCTTTTATTGTTGGGGCAATGGGGTTTAGGGGAGACGCTACTGAGATTCAAAAGAAAATTGATGCGTTTTTGGTGGATGAGTTGAAACTCATCTTAATCCCGGAAACACCCTTTATGACTCATTTCAGCGAAACCCCTACTACCTTTTTGGGTATTTTAATTGAAGGGAGTTGAGGACAGGAGAAACGGGTAATGACTGTTAAAAAAAGTGGTGGGATTTCTAGGAGAGTAAGAATGACCTCTAGGGTTGTTTTAAGAGCACCTATAAAAGCAATTTTTGAAAAAGCTGCATTAAATGGTTTTTTTAAAGTGCGTGGCGGCGAATATGTTTCTACCAAGTTAGGTAGATGCGTTAATGCGAAACACCTGGACATTCTGCGTTATTATAATTCTGTTATTCATACTGTACTTAACTGTTATTCGTTTGTAAACAATAAAAAGTCTTTGGGCAGCTTTGTTCACGGTCTTAAGCTATCTTGTGCACGCACACTGGCTTTGAAATATAAGCTACGACATGCTTCTAAAGTATATAAAAAGTTCGGGTATATGTTAAGGTCTCCTGAAGCTAGTGTCGAGTTGTTTATTCCGTCAACCTTTAAAGCGATTAAGAAGTTCGATTGTAATGTAGTAGTTCCTGACGACATTTTTTTCAGCAATCGGAACAATAAAGTTACTAAAAGCAATTTGTTCAAAGTGTGTCTTATATGCGGTTCTAATGCTCACGTAGTAATGCATCATGTTCCAAAAGTTAGAGGTTTGGAAAGTAAAACCAAAGAGGAACGTATGGATTTTTTCATGACGCAGGTGGCCTCTAGAAATCACAAGCAGGTCTCACAGTGCTTCTTTCGGAACAAACCCTTGCGTAGTAGCCGTTCCTCGGCTTCTATGCGTGGGTTACCCAGAAAATTTTAAAATGTCCGAAATAGGTTGAGTTGTCTATTTTTGTTTGACGTCTCCCGTTTTCATTCTTTTCTATCTTACTTTTTGTTTTAAATTAGCTTTTAACTGGAGAGCCGTATGACATGAAAGTGTCATGTACAGTTCGGGAGGGCTTATTAAAAGCTAAAGTTTTTCTAACTATGCTCTATTAAGTGACCTCACTAATTTTACCAGGGTTTGGGATTATCAGTCATATCGTAGTTAGCACAGCAAAAAAACCTATATTTGGTTATCTTGGTATGGTTTACGGTGCGCCGTTGCGCTTGTTTTTCCGTTACACTTTCTAGTCAAATGTGTGTGAATCAGTTTTCTTTAAAAAAAGTCACAAGTTCTCTCGAGGTAGCTGTTAATAAAAACCGTGGAAAAGCATTGAGTGACAGCGGGTTGGGACTGAGTATGAGAAAGTCGAGACGACCTAAAACGATTTTAGGCATGGTCACGCTAAGAAACTTGATACGTTTAACTGGGATCTCATTATCCTATTGGTCACCTCATATTTATGACCAGGTTGCCTTGTGGTTAAAGTCATGCGTACAGGATTTTAGTCAAGAAAACACTGGCACAGTGCTTCCAAAAGAAGTTTATAAAGCGCAAGGACCTAACTTTAAAAGACTTAAAAATCGGAAAAATTTAAGAACTACGGGATTCAACCTTTGTAACAATTATTATTGTTACAGAGGAAAACGGAGCGTTCATAGTACTAAGTGCGTGAAGGAAGTAATGCAGGTAAACAAACTATTTGTAAACTTTGCTAGGCCATTTAGTACAAACCCCCACTCAAATAACCTGAATGAGTGGGTTCTGGCATCAAAGTTAAAACAAATGGTTGAAAAAAGTAAAAACAAAGATGGTAGGTATGGAAATCTAATTAAGATTATTGGTTTTTTTCCAACTATCAGATTTGCCTATTTAATGGTTAAAAGTAACCCACGTATCTCTACAAAGAGGATAGATAGAATAAGTTCAAAAACTTTACAAAAGATATCGCAAGATACACTTAGTTGTGCAATAAGATTTTCTCCAGTAAGGCGTGTCCATCTTTGCAAATTGGGTAAAATTGTTCTACGCCCTCTTGGCATGAGCAACCCGGAAGAAGGGATAGTACAAAAAGCTATGGAAATAGTTTTAACTGCTATTTTTGAAGAAATCTCTTTAGACTGCAGTCACGGTTATTCGCATGGTCGTAATTGTCATGCCGTTTTAAAACATTTACAGCATAAAATTGGTAATGCTTCAACTTATTCTTGGGTAATTGATGGGGGTATTAATGGTTGTTTCGACAACATTCCACACAATATGATTCTGAAAGGACTAAAGCGAAGAATCGATTGTGTTAGTACTATTACTTTTGTTAAACGAATTCTAAATGCTGGTTACGTATTAAATGAGGATTTAAAAAAAGTCGGGAAGAAAAATGCGAAAGTATTTAAAACCGGTATAGGTATTCCACAAGGTACCATATTAACCCCCTTACTCAGTAATATTCTATTACACGAGCTTGACAAGTTTATCAATGAGAAACTCGAAACAGAGTTTACTAAAGGCAATAAACGAAAAGCAAATGTGGGGTATTGTAAAGTAAGATACCAAATTAAAAGTGAGACTGATTTCAAAAAAAGACGTATTTTGACTCATAAATGTCGTAGACTCCCTTCTAAAAATTTTCATTACTGGGTTTTTAAAAGATTATTTTATGTCAGATATGCTCACGATTGAGTCATTTTAGTTGCTGGGTCACTGGAAGAAACGAAAATCATACGTACTAAAGTTTCTGGCAAATTGAAAAGTTTAGGTTTAACTTTGAACTTCGAAAAGACTCGTATAATTACATTAAAAAAAGAAAAAAAATGTTGTTTTCTTGGGGTGGGGTTTATCATTCGTAAGAGCACGGAAGAACATTACAAACCTGTTAATCTAGTGAAAAGAAATACAACTATACAACAAAGATTTGCATCGCGGATTATTTTACATGCCCCCATTCTAAAGCTTTTAATTAAACTAAGGGGTAAAGGCTTTGTGACGCGGACTAACAAGGGTGAGTTTTTCCCAATAGGAAAGCTCAACTTTGTCCTTCTAACACACCGGCAAATTTTAAATTGTTTTAACAATCGTATAAGAGAAATTTTAAATTATTATAGTTACGTTCATAACAGAAACGAGTTATGATCTGTTGTTAGATTTCTTAACTATTCCTGTGCCTTAACTTTAGCACGGAAATTCAAATTGAAAAGTTTAGCTAAAACTTTCAAAAGGTTTGGTCGTAGTTTGACATTCAAAAATGAAATAGAAAACTCAAACTCGGACTAATAGTTCAACACGTCGCTGATTTGAGGAGCTTTGCTTCATCTGTAGATAACTTGATAATTTAGGGGTTCCTCATTTAAGGCCTGTAAAAGATGTTAGGGTGAAATCTAGAACATACGCACCGATGTGCGAAGGCTTTTCAAAGAAAGTCAATCCTTTTATGCAACCCTCATTATAAATAAGCTCATCCTGTTAAACTTTTCCGTGAAAATACAAGTAAATTATCAGTGTATAAAGATAAGATGCGTAATAGTAAAAAAATATTAAATAGGAGGAATTTTTATTTGCTGGAGAGCCGTATGATGGGAAACTATCACGTACGGTTCGGTGGGCAGGGTATATCGGTACTCTGACCCCTACCTATGTTTTCGATTGGTGTTCTAGGTTTTATTGTATGGGCGCACCACATGTTTACTGTAGGTTTAGATATAGATACTAGAGCTTACTTCACAGCAGCAACTATGATTATCGCTATTCCAACAGGGATTAAAATATTCAGTTGACTTGCAACTTTGTGAGGCGGTTCTATAGATTTAAGAACACCAGGCCTTTTCGCTATCGGTTTTATTTTTTTATTTACCGTAGGTGGTGTAACTGGCGTTGTTCTTGCTAACTCTGGTATAGATATAGCTTTACACGATACTTATTACGTAGTTGCACATTTTCACTATGGTGCGCTATCTAACGTTGTTTTTGCCCGTCCTATCACTGAATAGGACTCACATTGTTTGTTTATATGATAAGACTATATCATATTGTGATAAAGCATGGTACTTTACCTGAGAAAGCCAACTTCAAAGGGGACAATAGCATGTACCAAAAGCTTCTCTGATATTAAAAAATCAAGAGTGAGGAGGCAAGCTAAGGATTAATAGGAGTAGGATAACGAATCTCAGTTACAACTTTTTGGCAGGGTCGGAAGTCCCTGTAATAACTTTGAGTGTAAGGAATTACATAGTCTTCTTTACACCGGACAAACTCAACAAGCCATCTACCCGTAGTAGAAATAAAAAGGAGAGCTCTAAGTGAATCGCGAGACAAAAACAAACGGAATTTGGGATGACCTGAAAAAAGAAATCTTGGGGGGTCACGGAAGGTTCGTAGTACTAAGCATCTTATTAGGAAGGAACCTAGTCATTTAAGTTCTGAAGAAAAAGCGCTTTCTTGGTGTGCCCGGGAATCTGAACAATTAAAATTTTCAAAGTCCAATATTGTCTTATCTAAGAAACTTAGTAATTTAAGTACAATCATGTCAGAATTAAATTCTTTTATCGGAGCGTGGGTAAGGGTTCGACCCAAAAGCGAGAGGCTAATTACATTCTCAGACGATAAAACGCTTGACAGAATATAACTGTTGTGATTTGAAAAAACCGAAAACATAATACGAAATGCTAAACCTTCTAACAATATCCTTTTCAAAAGACAAATTGTGCTTGAAGCTGTGAGATCTCTGCTAAGGTTAACTTTCGAAAGTTAACAAAGTGATACTTTTATAAGTGAGTAGCGGGAAAAGCCTGTGACACTGCTTTAAATCCAATTAAAACGAAACTCAGCCACGATAATTAGTTTGTATAAGGAGAAACTAAACCATAACATTATCGTCACGTTACTCAAAGTGATAATTGGGGATCAAGCGTTTCTATATCTGGTTTTTTAATATTTAAGGGTACGTTACGAAGAAATCCTGAACAAAGCTATGTCACTGTGTGTCGGTGTAATACAAGAAAGTGTATTATTTCTAATTTTAGCAAATACCCACAGGACCCTAAAATGATTAAAAGTAGAAAAGTTATAAATCACCTTATACAGATGGGTCAACCTAAGAGTAAAGAGTGTATAAAATTACATTACTTCAGATCTGCATTAGGTGAAAATAAATTTGAACTGTCCATTTTTTCATTGGAAACGAAATACGCTACCGTATGGGTTAATCACCCTAATATTTGTGGCTGTTTGGGTAAAAATTACCATAGACAAAAAGATTTTGCAATGTTTTAAGGTTATAGAATTCACAAAAAAAAACTGAAGAAAATAAAAATTGCCATGAACTTTAAAGAAATAAACTGTCGAAGAACCACAAATACTAATTTAGATGCTCCTATCGAAAAAATAGTCCAAAAGTTAATTAAAAAAGGTTATGCAGCAAAGAATGGGATCCCTATTAGAAATGGGAGATTTGTAAACCACAACTTGCACGATATTGTTGAGTATTACAAAGTATTAGAAAGAGGCATTCTCGAGTATTATAATTTGGCTAGTAATTATAGTAGAATCGCAGCAAAAGTACATTACATATTAAAGTATTCTTGTGTTCTAACTTTCGCCTCAAAGATGAAGCTTAAGACACTTAGGAAGGTATTTAAAAAGTATGGTAAAAACTTAAAAATAAAAAATAAACATGGTAAAATTGCAACCGAATATTATACAGTAAGTCACAAAAACCCGAACTAAAGTACTAGATCGCAGAATTTTAGAAGATTATACCAAACGGGTTCGGTAATTAAACACAGAGAAGAGGTAGGGAAAGTTTAAAATGGACATGATTTTTGTAGTACCAAAAAGAATATCGATGATCACTAGACCTAGTAATTATGAAAAGTTAAAATTAGAAATTATTTATCTACTATGATGGGTAGGGTGAATCGAAAACAAGTTTTTGTATGCAAAAAGTTAGATAAAAATACACCAAGATACCTTTGGCGGTAAAAAGGTTGAGTGACAAAGCGAATGTAATTACCTGCTTAATATTGAAATGACGGAGAGCCGCATGCAGTGAAAGCAGCACGTGTGGTTCGGGGTCAACTTATTGGTATGAGTAAAAAGGATCCGTAGGTTAGGCTACTATTGTCGATGGGAGCAGTTTTTTCTATGCTTGGAGGGCTTTATTTTTGGTTTGAAAAAATTACCGGGGTTGGCTATTCAGAAATACTAGGAAAAATTCATTTTTGGAGTTTTTTTGTTGGGGTAAATTTAACGTTTTTTCCAATGCATTTTTTAGGTGTTGCTGGTATGCCAAGACGAATCCCAGATTACCCGGATGCGTATTTTGTATTTAATAAAATTGCATCATGAGGTTCTTATATTTCTGCAGTATCTTCATTATTTTTTTTTTATGTTGTATTAGATGCTTTTTCATACGGCCCAAAATACAAAGCAAACCTTTTGTTATCTCAAAGGTTCTTCTTTTGTGGTGTTTTTAAAAATTACACGTTTGCCCGAGTAAAAAGCTTAGTTTATAAAAACCTAAATAGCACAGAATGCCTTTCCTTTTCCTTTTATCAAATTAATAAAAAAATGGTTTTTATAACACACTGTGACAGCCCAGCTCTTTGGCAAACTTATTTATCTGATCCTGCAAGTATTACCATGGAAGGTATTTTGATTTTCAATAAACATTTATTGTTTTTATTAACCGTAATTGTTTTATTTGTCGCTTGATTATTATTTTATACTATACATTACTTTATAGAGTATAATAATAAATTTAGTTCGAAATTTGTTCACTCAAAAGAGTTAGAAATTGTTTGAACTTCTATTCCAGCTTTATTGCTTTTAATTTTGTCTACGCCTTCTTTTACTTTATTATACGCAATGGATGAAATTTCTGAACCAGAGTTAACTTTAAAGATTTTAGGCCATCAATGGTTTTGAAGCTACGAAATTTCTGAATTCAATTCTTGTCAAAAACAAGAACAAAGTTTGAAATATGTTTGTTATATGATGGCTTTAGATGGTTTGCCCACAAGTAAACAAGGATATTTTAGACTATTAGAGACCAATAAAAGAGTTCTTCTACCAACAAACACACATTTGCGGTTATTAGTCAGTGCTGCTGATGTGTTACACAGCTGAACAGTTCCCTCATTTGGCTTAAAAATTGATGCGTGTCCAGGTCGGTTGAACCAAGTAAATTTGTTTATTAAACGTCTCGGTGCTTTCTTTGGGCAGTGCAGCGAAATTTGTGGTGTAAACCATGGTTTTATGCCTATTGTTATAGTCTCATTGCCAACAATACAATTTCATCATTACGTAATGACGAAATTAGAATTAAATTAAACCCGACTAGCTGTTTTTTACACTATCTACTAGGTTAAACTCCTGGTTTATGTTATGTACTCTATATCAAACATTTTTTTAAACATACAAGAAGACTCTATTCAATTATGAGAATTTTATTTTATTTTTTCAAAGATTTTAGTAAAAGATGCAATCTAGTAATTCACAATATTCCTTCATAAACCCTGATAACTCTATAAACCCTAGAGAAAAAACTATTCGTTTTAAATATTTAAGAACTAAGCATAGTTTCCACTTAGTAGATCCTAGCCCCTGGCCACTAGTTGCGTCTTTAGGGGCATTTTTCATGACTTCAGGGACTGTTTTGTATATGAATAAATTTTTAGGGGGGGGTCAATTGGCGCTAATTGGCCTTTTGGTACTACTATACGTCATGTATGCCTGATGACGTGATATTGTCAGAGAAGCTACGTTCGAAGAGCAACATTCTGTATCTGTTCAACGGGGTCTACGGTTAGGGATGGTTTTGTTTATTGTTTCAGAAATTATGTTCTTTTTTGCGTTTTTTTGAGCTTTTTTTCATTCGAGCCTGTCACCGGTTTATAATTTAGGAGGAGTTTGACCCCCAGAAGCAATTCAAACAATTCAAACTTCTGGAATTCCTTTAACTAACACATTTTTTCTTTTAAGTTCTGGTGCTACAGTTACTTGAGCACATCATGCAATAATAGTGCGAGCAAAAAAACAAGCAATTATTGGGTTACTATTTACGATATTATTAGCAACAATCTTCACTTTGTTACAAGGCATGGAATATGTAGAAGCGCCGTTTAATATTAATGAGAGTGTTTTTGGCTGTTGCTTTTCATGGTTTTCATGTGTTTGTAGGCACTTGCTGTTTAATCGTATCTCTTTTACGGATTATTTATAACCATTTTACATCAACACATCACTTCGGGTTTGAATCAGCAGCATGGTACTGGCATTTTGTAGATGTTGTATGGTTATTTCTTTTCATTACTGTATATTGGTGGGGAGGTATCAATTAAAAAAATCAAAATTTTGATTTTTTAAATTGAGTATTTTTTAGGAAAATAGTTCAGTAGGTAGAACAGTGGTTCAAATCCCTTTTTTCCTGTAATCACATTTTTTTATAAGAGTATACCATTTTTAGTTTTGCTTTTAATCTTTTAGCTTCTTAAAAAAGAAAAAAAAAGCAATTAGTTAAATCGATATATCGTGCCTAGCGATAGTTTAAGTCTATTATAATGTTATGAGTTCCAGTAACGACCTGCAACCTAGTACTTTTGGCAAACTTATAAAATTGAGTAACGACTCGCAACCCACTCATTTAGAGATAGCTATAAATAAACTTAAAGCTGCTATCTCTGAAACAATTAAAGAACGTAAAAGAAAAATTAAAGACTCAAAATGTTTACAAAATAGATCTAGTAATTGTAGCTTTATGTCTTCTTTTATTATTAAAACAATAAGATGAAGTAAAAATTATTTACTATCTATTTTAGACGGCCACTTGATACATTACCCAAGCCCGTTAAATTTAACATACGCTTGAAGTTTTGGGTCATCTGCAGGAATCTGTTTGGTTATTCAAATTTTATCTGGAATTTTTTTAGCTATGCATTACACTCCCCACATTGACCTAGCATTCAGCAGCGTAGAGCATATTATGCGAGATGTAAATAATGGATGGTTAATTCGTTATATCCACGCAAATGGAGCATCTATGTTTTTCATCGTTGTATATTGCCACATATTTCGTGGCCTATATTACGGTTCTTATACACAACCAAGACAGTTGCTTTGATGTTCAGGTGTTTTAATTTTTATTTTGATGATGGGAACAGCCTTCATGGGATACGTGCTTCCTTGAGGTCAAATGAGTTTTTGAGGCGCTACTGTAATTACAAGTTTAGTAACAGCAGTTCCAGTTGTCGGCCACTCTATTGTCGATTGACTGTGAGGGGGATTTACTGTAAATAACGCAACATTAAATAGATTTTTTAGTTTGCATTTTTTTTTGCCATTTGTAATTGCCGCTTTAAGTTTAGTACATTTAGCACTTTTACACAAAGACGGCTCAAACAACCCGCTCGGAGTAGACAGTAAAGGAGATAAAATACCTTTCTACCCTTACTTCGTGATAAAAGATTTATTTGCGTTTTTCTGTTTTCTAACCTTTTTTAGCGTTTTCGTTTTTTATTTTCCAAATGCATTAGGCCACCCAGATAATTATATACCAGCCGATCCTATGCAAACACCTGCTCATATAGTTCCTGAATGGTACTTCTTACCCTTTTACGCAATCTTACGGTCTATTCCTGACAAGCTTGGTGGCGTAGCAGCAATGGGCGGAGCTCTTCTTGTTTTATTTTTAATCCCTTTCATAAATACATCAGAAATTAGAAGTACAACCTTCAGACCTATCTTCAAAGTTTTTTACTGGTTACTTGTTGCTGATTTCCTATTATTAGGTTGAATTGGCCAAAAACCTGTTAAAGATATTTATGTGTTAGTAGGTCAAGGCGCAACAATATTTTATTTTCTATTTTTTGTTATTTTAATCCCAGCAATAGGTATTTTTGAGGCTAAATTATTATCTGTAGCTTATTCAACTGAGTCTAATGAGCCCCAAAAGAGCAGCTAGGAGTATTTATATACTTACAAAAAGTCGAATCGGCTAGATCTTAACCCAGGGCTTTGAATCTTTTTAAACAACGTCATTATCATTTTTAACGAAGGGCCTGGACAACCCACTAAATTTTTTCCAACTGTAAAGCTTTGAAATTTTG
Organism: Thalassiosira hispida; assembly: GCA_036939495.1. Taxonomy (NCBI): domain Eukaryota; phylum Bacillariophyta; class Thalassiosirophyceae; order Thalassiosirales; family Thalassiosiraceae; genus Thalassiosira; species Thalassiosira hispida. The sequence goes on along the minus strand of JALLAU010000014.1, from coordinate 28,693 downwards.
TTCTTACTTAAGGGCGGAACTAAAGCAAAAAAATAAAGCAAGAGTGTCTATATTGTTGCTGATTCTGTACGATTTTTTAATTAATAGTAATTCTAGTAGTTTTAACTTTTTAGGGTATATTATTTTTAAAACCAGAAAATCTTATAGTAAGTTATAGATATTAAGCTGCATGCTTTCTGTAGGATGAGCAAAGTATCACATTACCGTGTAAGTAATAGTAAACCTAGTTTAGCTACTGTTTTTTTAGCAGAAGGAGAACAAGGCCTAGAGTGCTGTACTCCTACCGTTTGTGTAACATATTTTATTCTTACTTTACATAGCAGATTGGTGATTAAGTTTATTAAACTATTTAAAAGAGCTTATTTCTATTATAAGTTTTTAAGTGCAAACACCATTTATTATTGTAGGTAATTAACTCAAACGGTAGAGTGCTTCCCTCACGACGAAAAAGTTAATAGTTCAAATCTATTATTACCTAATGACTTTAAAAAAAAGAAATTTATTAAGAAAAATAAAAAACTTTACTATTAACTTTGGACCTCAGCATCCCGCAGCTCATGGCGTGTTAAGGTTAGTATTAGAGCTTAACGGTGAGATAGTGCATCGAGCAGATCCTCACATAGGTTTATTACATAGAGGCACAGAAAAATTAATTGAGTATAAAAACTATGTTCAAGCATTACCTTATTTTGACCGTTTAGATTATGTTTCAATGATGGCACAAGAGCATAGCTACTGTTTAGCTATTGAAAAACTCTTTAATTGCAAAATTCCGAAACGTGCTCAATACATTAGAGTACTTTTTGCGGAAATTACTCGAATTTTAAACCATTTGTTAGCTGTAGGGTGCCATGCTATGGATGTTGGTGCAATGACTCCGTTTTTATGAGCCTTTGAGGAACGAGAAAAGCTTATGGAATTCTACGAGCGTGTATCTGGTGCACGAATGCATGCAGCTTATTTTAGACCTGGAGGATTGCAGGTTGATATTCCTAAAGGTTTATTGGATGATATCTATATGTTTACTGAACAATTTACATTAAGATTAACTGAAATGGAAGATATGTTGACAGAAAATAGAATCTGAAAACAACGGTTAGTTGATATTGGCATTGTAACAGCAAAGGATGCGCATCAATGGGGCTTCAGCGGAGTAATGTTACGCGGTTCTGGGGTTTATTGAGATTTAAGAAAAAGTCAACCTTATGAAGTTTATAGTAAACTTAAATTTGATATTCCTGTTGGAACTAATGGTGATTGTTATGATAGATATTTTATTCGAGTGTTTGAAATGAAAGAATCATTAAAGATAATTGAACAATGCTTGAATCTTATACCAACGGGTTACGTGCAAACAAACGATTTCAAAATATCACCTCCAACTAGAATTGATATGAAACAATCTATGGAAGCTTTAATTCACCATTTTAAGATGTACACTCAAGGGGTTACTATTCCTTTTAACGAAACGTATATTGGAACAGAAGCCCCAAAAGGAGAATTTGGGGTTTATTTGATTTCTGACAACACTAATAGGCCTTATCGCTGTAAAATCAAAGCTCCAGGATTTAATCATTTACAAGCCTTAGATTATATGTCTAAAGGCCATTTAATTGCTGACGTTGTTACAATTATAGGTACTCAAGATATTGTATTTGGTGAAGTCGACCGATAGTTCCTATGTGCTGAAAATTAAAATCTCTTAAAGCCCTACAAATCTCCTCAAATGGCTCTGTCTATTTGGACCATTCAGTTTATTTTAAAACTTATAAAAAATATAATTTTTCAAAAAAAAGTTTGTTTTCTAAGTCATTAGATAAAAAAAAACTCACTTTAATTAACTCTAGTTTTTTTTATAGAAAATACCGTAATTAAATTGTAAAAAATAAAAAATGAACTCACAGTTAACCGTAAAAAATATTCAAAGTTTATTCAAAATTTGTCCGTTAGAAAAAATCCAACTCTTTGATCAGGAGCTGGCCATAGTAGTAAAATCAAAATTATTGTACGATACTTTGGTACTTTTCAAATACCATATACCTTATCAATTCAATATTTTAACATGTATTACTGGTGCGGATTATCCTAACAATAAACATAGATTTAAATTAGTTTACGATTTATTAAGTATTCGTTTTAATATTCGTCTTAGAATTAAAACATTTACCCATGAACTGTTTGGTATAGATTCTTGTCATCAATTGTATTTTACCGCAGGTTGATATGAATGTGAGATTTGAGACATGTACGGTGTTTTTTTTAAAAATCATTTGAACTTAAAACGAATTTTAACAGATTACGGCTTTGAAGGCCATCCACTTCGTAAAGATTTTCCATTAAGTGGGTTTGTTGAAATGAAGTACAACGAAACAGAAAAAAGAGTAATAAATGAATCTATTGAATTGTGTCAAGAATATAGGGCATTCAAATTTTTGTCTCCTTGGTAATTGCTTTAAGTATTTATATGAAAAAACAAACTCAAAAAGATAAAAAAATTAGAAGACTTTATAACCAACAAGAGTTAAAGCATATTATTTTAAAAAGTATAGTTAAAAATGAAAACTTATCTTTAAATGTAAAATGGAATGCAATATCAAAACTCTCAAACTTATCGGGGAGCTATAAAAAAACACGATTTGTCAATAGGTGTGTTTTAACTAACCACAAAGCTAAATTTAATCGAATCTTTAAAAAGTTTTCAAGATTAAGTTTTTTACTATTAGCGAGGTCTGGTGTAATCTCTGGATTAAAAAAATCCTCTTGATAAAAGCAATAAACGGAAACGACAGGATTTGAAATACTTTCATAAAAATAATAAAAAATTAAACTACAAATGCTTTTTCCTATTTATCTTTCAAAAAACTATTTTCATTCAAATAATTCGTTGTTTTATAATGAATACAGTGTTATTTTAACTTTTTTGTTTGTTGCTATTTTATTGTCTGTTATTATAGTGTTATTTTCTTATGCTTTAGCTGTTCAAAAACCGGAAACCGAAAAACTATCCACATATGAGTGTGGCTTTGAACCTTACGAAGATGCACGGCATACTTTCGATGTTAAATTTTATTTGATAGCTATTTTATTTATAGTTTTTGATATTGAAACTATGTTTTTGATTCCCTGAACAAATGTTTTAGCCCAGTTAGATCTTATCGGATTTTGGTCGATGATCGATTTTATGTTTGAACTTGGTATTGGTTATGTTTATATTTATTGTATTGGAGCGCTAAATATAAATTAGTTTTTGAATTATTTTCTGTTAAAATATCCATTAAAAGCTGTCTTACTTCAAATCTTAATATTTTAAGAAAGGTGACTGAGAGGCTTAAAGTGAAGGTCTGCTAAATCTTTGTATATCTATTGTTATACCGTGGGTTCGAATCCCATCCTTTCTTCAGGTTTATTTGTTACCAAAACATTTTTGGAATATAGCCAAGTTGGTAAGGCCTTCGTTTTTGGTACGAATATTCAAAGGTTCAAGTCCTTTTATTCCAACAAATAGTTACTTATTATAACCTATTTTTTACAGGTAGTTAACACACTATGTAGTGACGCGGTCTTTTTTTTTAAAGAGCAGTCTTCATCGTCTAGTGGTTAGGACACCGCCCTTTCACGGCGATAACACGGGTTCAAATCCCGTTGAAGATATTCATTTTTTCTAACCTAGAAGAGCTCTAATACCACGTACCCAACATATTTACGTTTTCGGTTGTTTAAAACTTGAAATTTGTATTATTTAATCGAGAAAGTTTTGAACATTGAATCATTGTAGATGAATATTTACTATTGAAGCCTTTACCGTCCATATAAAAATCATTTAATCAAAACCTAAATTGAGAGTTATAAAGTCTAGTTTGCTTAGGTTTAAATTTAAAAGTTTTTTGATGATATTTAACATTTGTTTTTAAGAATGTAAAGGTTAAATTGTTTAAACTAGATATAGGATAATATTGAAACCCTATATAATTTGTAAAACGACAAAAAGTTTTTGAATTAAATGTTAATCTATTGTCTTTTATAAAGTTGTTAATGAATAAACTTTTTTCAGAATAAGAAAACAGTTTCCTTACTATTTGCCAATCGTTTTTTGTTTGTCCTAATGGTTTTATTATTTTAGTAACTTTTTTAATAATTCCTTCAGTATTTAAGTAAGTCCCCGAACTTTCAAAAAATATACTATTAGGTAAGTGCAAATGGTTGTTTAAATTAAAACCTTTTTTTAATTGCGTAATTAAGTTTGTATTTAAATGGTTGCTTTGAGTTATTAATATTTTACTATTACCTTTACAATCTTGAAAAAAGTTAAGCAATTTCAAACTTAGTAATTTTTTGATATTAGAACTTGAAAAGGAATTATTTATAAAATAAATCCCAATAGCACTTTTCAAGTCTTTATTCTTTATGGGTTTTAGGTTATTGAAATTTACAAATCCAACAGTATTCAATGATGGGCTTAGTATATTTAACCTATTTTGGTTTTCAGACTGTGAAAATAAATTAATATATTTAGTTAAAAAATTTAGCACCTTTGCTAGTCCAAAAGAATCTTTTCGTTTAAATATGTTTGCGTTAGAGATTAAAACAGGGTTTAAAGAATTCGCAAATTCTTGGCAAAATAAATTATTTCCTTCCGTCAAGGTTTTTAAAATTTTCGTATTACTAGTAATATTTGTACTAGAAAATGTTAGATTAACTAAAGAACCTATCTGGATCACTTTAAAATTGCCTTTCAAATACCTTGATCTAAGCATTAAGTTTACTTTAGACCCTTCGTAACGAGGGTTTACTCCGATTAACAAACAAGTGTCCGATATTGAAATTTCATTATTCAAATTAAAATCTAATAAAAAATTTTGTTCTAAATCAATATTTACATTTTGCGGTTCGGACTGTCTAAGTTTAAAAAAAGAATATTTATAAGTCAAGGCGTTTAACAAATTTAAAACCTCTAAATTGGTATTCGCATTTACACAGATTATTATTCGATGCTGATGGTAATAGTGCTTTAATAAATGGCTTTGAAAGTAAAGTGTAGAGAAAAATTCTTTAAATAATTTTTGTCACGATAGGCCGATATATGTTTTTTTTTGATTATTCTCTAAAAAACTGTTGATTATTCTCTCCGGAGAAAACATTCCATCAAACGAAAATCTTGTTTTATCCGAAATTCAGTTTGTTTTGTAACTTGTTAAGTCATAACCTGGTAAAATTTTTATTATAGAGCTATTTTTAAGAAACAATTGAGTAGGGGTGCAAAACCCATCTGAAAAATCAATAGAAGTGATGTTTTTTAATTCCCAACTCCTACTTATAAAAGGATAAGGTTTTGATGTCAACGCCCCTACAGGACATAAGTCAATGATATTACCAGATAGTTCTGACTGAAAAACCTTCTCAATATAAGTCCCAATCTCACTTTTTAAGCCTCGTCCAAACATTCCTATGTCTTCTACTCCTGCGATTTCAGCAGCAAAACGCACACACCTCGTGCAATGAATACATCTTGTCATTACCGTTTTTACAATAGGGCCGATATTCTTGTTCAGAACAACCCGTTTAAAAGTGTAAAATCTTTTTTTAGTTAAACCAAAGAAAAGAGACTGATCTTGAAGATCGCACTCCCCACCTTGATCACATATTGGGCAATCTAGGGGGTGATTGAGCAATAAAAATTCTAGAACATTCTCACGAGCTTTTTTTACTAATGAACTATTTGTATAAACATCTCCATTTGTCAAGCAAGATTTAGCATTCATTGCACAGGATACTATGGGTTTAGGTGAGTTTTTTAACTCTACAAGGCACATACGGCAATTCCCTGATATAGACAAGCTTTTATGGTAGCAATAATGAGGTATACTGATGCCTAATGTCTCACAGTACTCAATAAGAGGTGTATTTTGTTTTCAAAAATTATTATTTAAATTATTTTTAAATTCTAAATCATAACTAAATTTTTTATTATTTATATGAAAGTATTTCAAAATGAATGTAGATTAAAATTTATTTAAGGAAACGTAGCTTCAAATGGTTAAAGCGTCGACTTGTCACGTCGAAGATTGCTGGTTCAAATCCTGTCGTTTCCGTTTTTTATTTTAGCCTTTAATGTTTTTAATTTTATCTATTTGAATAGTGTTTTTTAGTCTGTAATAGATAGTTAATATAGCCAATCCGATAGCTGATTCCGCTGCGGCAATAGTTAGTATAAATAAAACAAAGACATAACCTGTAATATCATCTAAGTATATGGAAAAAATAACGAAGTTTAAATTTACCGCTAGTAACATAAGTTCAATAGACATTAGTGTTATTAGTATATTTTTTCTATTTAAAACAAGGCCTAATGCCCCAATCAAAAATAATGTTACCACAATATTTAAAATGTAATTTATATTTAAAATTATCATATATAGATTTGGGTACATTGGGATTCGAACCCAAGACCGAAGAACTTGAAGTCTAATGCTCTACCGACTGGAGCAACATACCCACCGTGTTTGAATTTTTTGCTCTAAAAATTTTATAGTGCAAAAAGAATTAAGAATGCCATCATCAGTGAGAAAAGTGCGATAGCTTCAGTCAAAGCAAATCCTAGAATAGCAAGTTTAAATAACTCATCTTTTAAAGAAGGGTTTCTTGAAATTCCAATTACTAATGCACCGAACACAGTTCCGATACCTACACCAGCTCCTGCTAGTCCAATAGTGGCTAATCCAGCCCCTACAAATTTTGCTGCTTGTAATAACATGTAAATTATAAAATATATTTATATATACACGGAAATAAATATTTCGATGGCTTTAAAGGTTTAAAAGTCTGGCAGTTAAACTTTAAAGATCCCATCAAATTAAATAAACCCAAGCTGTCTTCAGGTGATGTTTTTATTTCTAGCGTTTGGGTTACCGCAAAATCGTTGTTTTAATAGGCAATTTAGCACCTCCAGTTTTAAAAGCTGTAACTGCAACATTATCGGCTATACCACACACTTCGAATAAAATGGTACCAGCATTAACCTTAGCACTTCAATGAGACACACTGCCTTTCCCTTTTCCCATCCTAACCTCAGTAGGCTTTGCTGTAATAGGAACAAAAGGAAACACTCGTATCCATAATTTTCCTTTTCGATTTAGTTTTCTAACAATAGCTTGACGTGCAGCTTCAATATGTCGAGATGAAATAGTACCAGATTTAGCTGCTTTTAATCCAATATCCCCGAATTTCAAAGTGTTTGAACGAAAGTTGAAATTTGATAATTTACCTTTATGTACTTTTTTATATTTAGTTTTTTTTGGTTTTAACCACATATATAGATTTTAATAATTATTTTCACATAGTCAAACCTTCACCCCAAAAGTCCCATTAATTGTATAAGCCGTTGATTGGTAATAATCAACTTTAGAGTCAAATGACTGGAGAGAGAATTTACCAAAATGTATTTTAACAGTTCTTGCTCTTGGCGCTCTATTAAATCTACCTTTAATTGTAATTTTTATCCCTGTAAGGCATGCAGCCTGGGATTTAACAAGTAACATAACCGTTTGTTTTAAAAAACCTAAAAAATAATTATCTTTTCGGGAAATAGTCGCTTGGTCTGTTCTTAATTGGTTAAGCCGAAACTGTTGGCTTATAAAATCAGCTAATAATTTCGCCGACTTTCTTTTAGAAATTGTGACAAATAAAGTGTTTACCGCTTCTTTAAAAAAAGATTTTCTAACAAATTTTTTCAATTGTTTAAAAACAACTTTCCAATTTTTCATTTGAGTTCGTGATAATTGTTTATAACAATTTAGATTCTGTAACGTCACGGAAATATTAATTTTATTTCTAGTGTACATTACTAAACTCTCTAACAAGACCTCTTGAAATCCTCTTAAATTAACCATTAAGTAAGGGTTAGTTTTATCAAACGACGAACCTTTTTTATCCTTAATCTTTTGAACTTTTTTGATTTTTATTTTTATTTTTTTGCTAGGTGTTTTAAACAGTATTTTTTTTCTTTTTTTATATTTTCTCTTCTTTTTTTTTGAAGAAGCACGTTTAGTTCGAGATGAAAGTTTTTTTGAGTATTTAATTAAATTTTTATTTATAACAGAAATTGTTTTTGTTGTAAGATAAAAAGAAACAAACACGTGTAAAGAACCGTCCGAATAAAATATTTTACAATTATGAATTTTCATTTTATACAGCTCAAAGAATCGATTTAAGTATTTTTGAATTTCTAACGTTTTGTATAAATACAAAGAAGATTCTTCGTTATTTTTTTCAATATGTTTTAATTCTCAATTTTTTTTATTTACGCCTTGCCTAAAAATTCGCGCGTCTGTTTTTTGACCCATTTTTATTTGTTTGTTTTTTTATAAGAAAACTGTTTCCGTGTAGGAACAAATTCCCCTAATTTGTGTCCAACCATTTCTTCTATGATTTTTAGAACTGTAAATGTTTTTCCATTATAAACTTGTAATGTAAGCCCAGTCAGTTTTGGCAATATTATAGAATTTTTAGACATAGTTTTACCTTTATTTTTAGAAACTAACTTAGAATCTTTTATTTTTCTCAGTAAGTTGTGTTGAATATACGGTCCTTTCCATTTAACCCTGCTCATTCTTTGGTATTTTAACACTTTAGTTTTTTCTTGTCTTTCTTTGAGTGTTTAATTAGATCTTTATGTATCGCATTAATTGTTTTTCTTACAAAGGTTTTTAGATTATAGTATTGCGCAGCTTTGAGTTTCGTAAAACACAGTATTAATACTAAAAGAAGTCATACTGAAAACTGTCTTATCCATAAACAACGGCAAATATGGCTTAATCTAGCATATTCTGGTAAGTTTTACTATTATTAACCAACAAAAATAGAAGTGAGAAAAGCAAAGTTTGTTTATGCTTCAACCTGCTCTTTTAAGTCATTCTCACGTAAGAATAAGAAATATCTTTTCATTTTCTTAATCATAGTAGGGATTATGAAGCAGCACAAAGTCGTCATATATATACTAGTATTTAATTTGTTTTAGCTACAGCTTTTAATGTGCGTTTATAAATCCTCGAGTTGCTTGTTTTGCCATTTTTAGTAGGTTTGCCTCATGGTGTTACAGAAGATCGGCCACCTGAACTTTTCCCTTCACCACCTCCATGAGGGTGGTCTATAGGATTCATCGCTACTCCTCTAACTATTGGTCGTCTGTTTAGTCATCTACTACGTCCAGCTTTGTTTATTTTTTTTAAAAGCGAAAACTCATTGGAAACAGTCCCAATAGTTGCGTAACAGGTAGGTGGAATAAATTTGTGCACACCAGAACTTAAAACAACCCGACAGTGTTGAGAAGTTCTTTCAATTAGCTGTGCACTTGTTCCAGCAGATCGGGTTAGCTGTGCTTTTTTATTCTCTTTTAGTGAAACATTATGGATAAATCCTCCTATAGGGATTTTTGTTAAGGACAAAGAATGCCCAATCTTAGTTTCGGCACTAAAACCTGCTTTTACAATATCCCCAATATTTAAAGTTTTAGGTGCAATCATATAAAAATATTTATGGTTTAAAAAATCATAGACAGAAGCAATGTAGGCTGTTCGACAAGGATCGTATTCTAAACTAGTAACAATTCCTATTGAATCCTCATTTCTTAAAAAATCAATTTTTCTGTATTTTTTTTTGTGTCCCCCGCCTTTATGGTTTATTGTAATTTTTCCAGAATTATTTTTTCCTGTTACGTTTTTTTTACCCACAGTCATACTTTTTATTAAAGAGGTTTTGCTTAATTCTTTTTTTGATAAATTCATTAGGGTTTTTTGAGTTAATGAGGTAAATTTACTTTTTGCTGAGCTCATATAAATAAAAATTATTTCAAAACTTTAAAAAAATCCATGCTTTTATTAAAAATAACAAAAAAGTCATTTTCTTCATGTAATGCAATTGCGGCCAACTATATAAAAAATTTATTTTATAGTATCGAGGTTTTAGAGTTTGTGCAAAGAGAGGTATTTTCGTATTATTTACGTTGACTACTTTTATTTGTTTTCACGAATTTGCATAATATTAAAGTAAAAACAAGTTACTTTATTTCATACCTATACTTTTCTTTCTTTAACAACCAAAAATTAATTAGTTATGTCATAAAGGTTAACTTATCCTCAACAAACACTTTAATTAATGTAAACAATATTAAAGGCAATCCTAGACTTTTCTATTCCGCAGGAATGTGTAATTTGCAAAAAAAACAAAAGACTAGACAACCCAAAGCAATCATTACTATTTTGCGAGCTTTATTACTAAAAACAAAACTTTTTAAAGAAAAACCCGTTGCCGTGCATTTTAACAATCTATTTTTCAATCATCAATCTTATATTTTCAAAAAGTTAAAACAAAAAATTTTCACAAAATTAGTTACAAGTCATATGTGTTATTCACACAACGGCTGCAGATTAAAGAAAAAAAAACGAATTAAAATTCGTACGCGAACTAGAAAACTATTGAAGAAATGACTGAGCGGTTAAAAGTGGCAGATTGTAAATCTGTTAAGTTTATCTTATCGTAGGTTCGAATCCTACTTTCTTCAACGAAATATGACGCAGTTTGGTAGCGTGCCTGTTTTGGGAACAGGAAGTCATGTGTTCAAATCACATTATTTCGATATGGGTAATGTTTTTTTACCTTTGAATTTGTAATAAGGCATTTTAGTAAAAGTTTTTATAGAACTATGAAAAATAAAAACATTATCAAGATACGACATTTTTTTTAAATTTTTAATTTGTTTTTTTGAATAAATTTTGTTGTTTAATTTAAAACCTAAAAAACTAATTAATGGATTGATATTTTCTAATTCTTTAAAAGTCAGTTTCGCACTATTTTTATTATTGTGTAATAAGATAATAGGACCATGTATCAACACAACTAAATTTCTAAATATTGAGTTTTTCAATGCGTTAATCATTAATTTATTAAGTACTCTAACATATTTTAGCTCGTGGGTAACGAAACCTTGTTCAATTTTAATTCAATTTTCATTGTTTAAAGAAGTTCCATGAAAAAAAAAAAAAAAGTTTGTCGTTTTGATGTAATGTTTAATTCTAAAACGCTTGTAAGTTTTTAAATTGAAATCCATATATTGTTGACTAGGCTTAGTAGGACTTGAACCTACGACAAAACCGTTATGAGCGGTACGTTCTACCTCTAAACTATAAGCCTTAACAGTCCAGTTTTAGTTTTTGATATTATGAGAAATATAAGTATAAGCCAATTTATTGTTGTTGTTTTTATAGGGATTTTGTTGTTTAGCGATTTTTCAAAAATAACGAAAGATTTTCGAAACTTAATTAAAACCAACAAGCTATATAAAAATTTGAAAAAAAAATAACGTCAGGAAAAAAGGGGTTCGAACCCTTGACCTTTGGTTTTGGAAACCACTGCTCTACCAACTGAACTATCTCCCTAAAAAATTTATGATTTATAAATACTTATCAGAAATTAAATATCGTCTTTTTTTTTCTTTTATTGCTTGAACCTTTATAATGATAAACTGCTATTATTTTAAGGAAACTTTATTATACCTTTTTATGAGTTTTAGTTTTAAATCAAACAATAACACCTTAATGTATTTCTTAACAACGGATGTAGCCGAAGTTTTTGTAGCTTATGTACAATTATCGTACTGCATAGCAAACCAAATAACGATAATATTTATATACTGACAAATCTTTGTTTTTTTATCTGCAGGACTATATTTGTTTGAATACACTTATTTTAAAATCATTCTAACAACTGTAATAGCAGGTTGAATAACGTGTGTTTTTATATTAAACAATTTTATTTTTCCAACTAGCTGAGAATTTTTCTTAAAATTTCAAGAGTATTTATCTTTTCAAAACATTACGTTTTATTTCGAAGTAAAACTAAATGAATATTTAGTTTTTTATAAATCAACATACTACTTGTGTACTTTAATGTATCAAACAGTAATTTTGTTTTTTATTTTTCTAGATTTATTTAAAACTAATTTATCAATTGTCAAAAAACTTAGAAAATTTTTCTATTTTCTTTTTTTTCTTTTTTCGACACTTTTAACGCCTCCAGAAGTTACGCACCAAATAACAATTAGCATTTGTATGATAGTAATCTATGAATTAATTACAATTTATGTGATTCTTAAAAGTGAGCTTCTTACTTTTAAGTAGGTAACCAGTTAAAACTGATTAAAATTCCTACAGAAAATAACAAATAACTTAAAGAGAGTGGAAGAAAACTTTTTCATCCTATATACATTAATTGATCGTATCGATATCTTGGTAAAGTTGCTCGTGTTACTATAAAAAAGATTACACCAAAAGTGACTTTTAAACTAAACCATAAGCTACCTGGAAAGTAAGTAAAAGGAAGTACGTTAACTACAGGCAGTCAACCTCCTAAGAACAACGTAGATACAAAAGCACTCATTAAAAGCATATTGGCATATTCACCTAAAAAAAACAAAGCAAAGGTCATTGCCGAATATTCAACATTATACCCAGAAACCAATTCGGCTTCAGCTTCGGGCAAGTCAAAAGGATGACGGTTTGTCTCAGCAAGCATTGAAACACAAAATATGATAAACATAGGAAACAAAGGTGCCATAAATCAAACATTTTTTTGAGCAAGTACAATACAGCTTAAATTAAAAGAACCAGCACAGACACATACATTAATTATGATAAATCCGATAGAGACTTCATAAGAAATCATTTGAGCAGCGGAACGTAATGCACCTAAAAATGGGTATTTTGAATTGCTAGACCAACCAGCCATTATTATCCCATAAACACTTAGTGAAGACGTTGCAAACAAATATAAAACCCCAACATTTAAATCTGCTAATACTATTTGTTTTGACAAAGGCAAAACTGCTCAACCAATTAAGCTTAAAATAAATGTTAGCATAGGAGCAATTAAAAATATAATAATATTAGAATTACTGGGGAAAATGGTTTCTTTAACAAACAACTTTAACCCATCAGCTAATGGCTGCAGTAAGCCTAAGAAACCAATGACATTTGGGCCTTTCCTTCTCTGTATGATTCCCATAATTTTTCTCTCAGCTATAGTAAAGTATGCAACAGAAATTAGTAAAGGAATAACAATAGCAAGAATTTTTAATACAGTACAAATTATTAATACAATCATTTTTAGTTTAAGTGATCTAGTGAATTGGTTACAGGATAAGGTAGGATTCGAACCCACGGTATTTTTCAATACAATAGTTTTCAAAACTAACGCCTTAAACCACTCGACCACTTATCCTGAAAAAGCAAAAGAAGGGATTTGAACCCTCATCTTTGATCTTGGCAAGATCATACTCTACCAAATTGAGTTACATTTGCCATAATAGTTTAATTGATTTAAGCAAAAAAAAAAGCTCTTTTTGAGATTTAGAGTTTGTTAATACTGTGATGTCTAGTTGTGGTAACTCTTTGAACAACTGAAATTGGTTTTCTAATTCTGCAAACAATAAAGGGCTTTTCAATCGAAATGATATAGATTTAATTAATTTCAAATCCCACTCGCATTGGGGGACTTGAGATTGTTTGGTTTTTGGTAATATTAAAGTTATTAATTTTAGGTAGAAAAAATACATAGTACTTTTTTTTAAAACTATTTTGCAGCCTACAGGGTCCCCTTTTTTAATTTTCAAAAATAAATTTAAATGCCTAGACTTTGTAATTTTACCTTTTTTAGATGAGATAAACTCTAAAGCTAACAGACCAGAAATAAGATATTTTAAATTTGATTTTTGATACCCAAAGTTTAATACTATTTTTTTTAATTCAGGAATTTGTCTTAAATTTTGATAAATGAACGTGTTAACTAGATCATACTTAATAACTTTACCGAAATATGTTTTAAAAAAAATCATTTTAATTATATTTAAATAAATCCCGATGAAAGAGTTATGAACTTGATCTTCTTTATTTTCTTAAAAATTTTGGGCATAGGACCTATGATACGAGATGCTATAGGTTTTCCTTGTTTGTTTATTAAACTAACAGCATTTGATTGAAAAAAAATTAAAGCGCCGTCTTTTTTCACTGTTTTGCTTTTAGTTCGAATAATAACAGCTTTATGTACTTCACCTTTCCGTACTTTTGACGATAGTCGGGCTTTGTTACGGAGTTTTTGCACAGATACTATTATTGTGTCGCCAAGAATAGCAAAACGTCTTTTAAAACCATTTAGAACTTTAATACATTTAACAGTTTTAGCGCCTGAATTGTCTGTTACTTTTAAAATTGTTTGTTGTTGAATCATATTTTTGCGTTTATGGCTCAATTGGATAGAGCGTTGGATTTCGGTCCCAAAGGTTATAGGTTCAAGTCCTATTAAACGTATGGTATTATTTACATTTAAAACCATCTATAATAAAAATATTTTTTTTTTACAAAGGCGTATTCGTATAAACTTTTTTTTTTATTTACGCCCGCACCCGAATTGTTAGTTGTGGCTAATAAATCAGTAAAAAGTTTTTGACACATTTTTATTTCATTTTTATTTTTCGTTTTATTTAAAAAAAATTTTAAAGCCAATAAAATTCGTTTTTTATTGCTTACTATATAAGGAAATTCTTTTAGTTGCGAACGTTTTTTTTGTTGTAATTGCTTTACTCCTAGTAAAGGTGTTATATTGATCAATGCCCGATTAATAACTTTTTTATGATTTTTCACAAACGATTTATAAAAAAGTTTGAGACTTTTCAATCAAATTTTTTCAGAAACTGCACTTTTTCCTTTTACCAACAATTGATTAATTATTTTTTCGTTCATAATCTATTATTTATTTGTTTTCTTTGTACCATATTTCGACCGAGATGTTTTTCTTCCTTTCAACCCGTTAAAATCGAGTTTTCCTCTGACTAAATGGTATTTAATACCAGGTAAATCTTTAACACGGCCCCCTCTTAAAATAACTGTTGAGTATTCCTGTAATGTATGCCCTTCTCCAGGAATATAGGCCATTGTTTTTTTATTATTAGTTAACCTTATTTTAACTAATTTTCTTAATGCTGAATTAGGTTTTTTTGGGGTTCGTAAAAAAACTTTAGTACATACTCCTTTTTTTTGCGGGCAGTTATCTAATGCGGGTACTTTATTTCGTACCCGCTTTCTTTTTCTTTTGCTACGGCATAGTTGATTTATAGTAGGCATTTTTTTAAGTAGTTTTACCAAAAAAGGGACTTGAACCCTTACTCTTTTTAAAAAAGAACTAGAACCTAAACCTAGTATGTCTACCAATTTCATCATTTTGGCAATTACTAAAATAAATACTCGTTATCGGACTTGAACCGATACTTTTTACAAAAAATCAGATTTTAAGTCTGACGTGCCTACCAATTTCACCAAACGAGCTTTTAAAACATTCCACAATTTGATATTTTAACACTAGGTGCCCAAGTATTCGGACTTTTAATTACTTTGTCTTTTTTTTATTATTTTAACATTAGCGTTGTTATTCCAAGTTTTATAGAAGTAAAAAAATTTAGAACTAAGAAATTGATAAAAAATACAAATTCTATATCAACAATGACTTTAGATTTAACAAATAACAAAAAATTAGTTAACAATAGTTACAAACTATTTATGCAATAACTTGAAAAGGGAATATAACTCAACAGGTAGAGTGTATGCTTTGCAAGCATAAAGTTATCGGTTCGATTCCGATTATTTCCAAATTAACCCTGCTCTAATATGTATTAGTTAAACTGCTCTCTTCAGGTTGGATTCGAACCAACAGCTTAGTAGTTAACAGCCACTCGCTCTGCCTTTGAGCTACTGAAGACCGTAAATTTTCTGATAAAAATCCGGTTAGGTAAAAACACATTTTTTAAACAAAAAAGCTTCAAAAGTAAATTTGTTTTAGAAATTTTATTGAAAATATAGAATTAGCTTCTTTCTTCAATTCTATTTTCCATAAAATTGAAGAAAGGAGTTAAAATCCATTCAAAAAGGGTAATAAGTTAAACAGTTTGTGTATTTTATATCCTCTATTATCAGTATTTGAAGCGTTTTATAATTTATGTGAAAATGTTTTGGGGGTATTGATCAAACTTTGGATTTTAAAATATTTGAAGCGACAAGATCAAAAGTATCTTTGTTCAATGTTATTAAATCTCCTTTTCTTAATAGATAAGAGTTGTATTGAACAGTCTTATGATTGACATAAACTTTTTTATGTGAAATTAATTGTCTTGCATGACTAAAACTATAAGAAAAATATGTTCGATACAGCGCAGTATCTAACCTGGTTTCTAGTTTCCTAATAAATAAAATAGTAGCATGAGTATTCTCACTTTTAAACTTGTTTAAAGTCGATTTGACTAATTTTTTTAAATAAGACTTTCGTAAGGTGCCGTAGGAAAGTTTTAATCTTTGTTTATTCTGTAAATTATATTTAAATTTTTTACTAAAAAAATTTTTAAAGTTAAATAGAAAGTACGACATAGGGTCGTAAAATTTCTTTTTTTTTAATTTTGAAACCAAATGCTGAAACTTTTGTCATTTTTTCCTTTTAAATTTCATAAATTTATCTCTATTTTGAATATTTTTCCTCAATGGTAACAATTTTTTATAGAACGGTTTGTTACGCTGTTTTTTTGTAAAATGCATAAATCTTTTTTTAATTTAATAGATTACTTTCTTTTTCTTTGTACAAGTAACGTGCAAATAACTAGATGTTACTTTTAGCCAAATTTTAATATATCTTACTTTCTCTTCAGTGTTAGGTTTTTTAAGTTGACTACTTAAAAAATCTTTATGTGTTTACTATTACTTTTTATACAATTAATTGGATCTTTTTGTGCTTAATTACTCAGCTCAGTGTTGTTTTAACTTTTTTTGGTAGGTAGTTTAGACAGTAATTTTCTCTTGTCTAAAGGTGTTTTTTTTAGTAATGAACAGAATAGGAAAAAAAAAGTTAATTTGATGTTTCTTTCAACAAAGTTGAAGTTCCCGAGCGTTGTATACGCTATCTTAAAAGTATTAGCCCAATTTCAATTAAAAGATAAAATAGGGATCCCAGCTTTATAAAACTCATGAACTGTCTTAGCTTCCACTTTTTGATTAAAAATAACGACCAAATGAGGTTTTGTTTTAATTTCTAACAAAAGTTTAAGACTTTTTGAAAAATTTTGTGACTGTACCAATTTCAAATAGGTTACTATTGAAAAACGATTTCTAAAAATACCACTAACCCACGATTTCTCTGGTATAAAATTGTGATTTGTAAAATCTATGAGTTTCATTTGTTTTGTTTTAGAAACAACCGGAAAACCGACAAATAAAATCTTGAATTGGTACACATGGTATTCAAAGATTATTTTTAATACCTGTTTCAAGTAAGCTTCTATTTGTTCTAAAACACTGTTTGAAATGCTTGCACTGATAAAAAAGGGTTTGCACGAATATATTTGTAATCTTAATAAATTGTATTTAAATAACTTATAATTTCGATTTTTAACTCTTTTAGCTTTCATTTTTAAATTTTTTTACCTTCTTTTATTAATATTTTTTCGGTTGTGTAAACGATGCCTTTTCCTTTATAAGGTTCGGGAACTTTAAATGACCTAATCAATGCAGCAATTTGAGTTACAAATAAATAAGAATACCCTAAAATAAAAAGTTTATTAGTTTTAAAACAAAAAATATCTAAATTTTTTGGGACTTTGAAATAGATACAATGGCTATACCCTAGTTTGATGTGTAATAAGCTCAGATTTGATAGTTTCAAAGTAGATACACGAAAACCTACCCCGACAAGTTTAAGTTTTTTGCAAAAGAAAAGTGAAATATCTAAAAGCATTTGTTTTAATAAATTTACTTGAGTTCCTTGTATTGCTTTTAACTTTTTTTTCTCATTATTTGAAATAGTTAAAAAAGGTTCTCGAGTTATTTTAATTAGTCTTTTTTTTCTTTCGATGATTATTTTAGTTTTTAATGTTAAGGCTTTTTGTGCAAAAGAGTTTGCACAAATGAGAACATGTGTCGTATCGCAATAATACATTGATATGTTTTTTGGAATTTTAATAATATGTTTTTTCGCAATACAATTCATTTTTACCTAATTATAAATAAAGGTTTTCCTCCTGTTTGACTTTTTTTACACTCACTAATTGTCATTAAACCTTTTGACGTAGTTAATATAACAACACTTTTTTTTGAGTCAAGTTTTCATAACTGTGAAACTGAATAATATATAGAACGACTAGGTTTGAAAACAAATTTTATCGAATTTATTACAGGATTTCCATTTTTGTATTTTAAAAAAATTTTTAATAAACTCGAATCTGAGTTAGAAATTTTATAACCCAAAATAAAGCCCTCATCCCAAAGAATGTTCAGAAAAGCAATAGTTAACTTTGTTTTTGGTTGATAAATAGAATTTCTTCGGGAAATCTGGCCATTTTTTAGATTAGCAGGTATATTTCATAAATTATTTTTCATAAAAAAGTTTTGACATGTTTAGAGACAGGTTCGAACTGCCGACACAAGGATTTTCAGTCCTTTGCTCTACCTACTGAGCTATCTAAACTTTTAAAACGACTTTTCAACAAAATTTCACCATAAATATCTAACAATTTTAAAAATGTGTATGCCGTTTTATTTGATCATTTTTTCTGCTTAAAAACTACTAAATATGCTAGTTTTTTTTTAAAAAATTTAGATCTAAACTTGTCGCATTTAATTTTAGATAACAAAGTAAAGTTAAGTGGTCTATTATAGAAGCTAAACCTAGTTTCTATTTTAATATCTGAAAATAATGTTGTTTTAATTATTTTTCAAGTGGTTAAAAATTTAGTTATTTGGGATATGTGAATTTTTAACTTTTTACTGTATACGCGATATTCAAATTGTTCTTGAGATTTTTTATTGACATGTGGTGATTGTAGCGTAGAAAAAAAAGAAAACTTTTTCTTTTTTTGTGATTGTATAGCATGTAATTTTAATTTAAAAGCTTTATTTCTTTTAAATTTGTAAAAAAATTTTAGAAAATTTGTTAATGAACTCAAATTTTTTGAATAAATAGATACAATAATAAACATAAACTTTATGGCTTTTAGACGACACAAATTGAATAAAAAATTTTTATTTTATAAACCCAAAAAAGTGTTGGTTTCTTTAGACAACGCTCAAACAGGGCAAATCTTAATTTAATTGCTACCTCATGGGAATTGTACCAGAATTAAGAGTATTTAACGAAATTTAGATGCAGTTTTTGCGTTTGTGTGAGTACGCTGGCCTCTTACAGGTAAGCCGCGCAACCGTCGAATTCCTTTATACGCTTTGATTTGTATTAATTTTTTTGCTAGTATAATTTTTTCTTTTTTTAAGTTGTTATTTATCAATAAGTTTAAACTTTCTATGCATTTAATTAATTTTACAATTTGATCAGGCGTTAGCTTTGATAGCTTACAATTATAAGATAAGCCTAATTTTTTGCAAATTAAAAAGGATTGGAATTGACTGATTCCAAAAACCCTAGTTAAAGAAAAATAAATTGATTTATTTTCTAATAGTTTTGTTTCTAATATATATATCATTTATAGGCTATAAATGTGTGTAATTTCAACTAGCATATTAATACTCATATGAATTGAATTTAAAAAAATTTCTGGGTATAACCCAATAACTATTGTCCCAGAGATTAGTGGTAGAAAAATGAACGCTTCTCGCTTATTGATATCAATATAATTCTTTAAGTATTGAATTTTTACATTACCATAAGAGATTCTATTAAACAACCACAACGAGTAACAGCCACCAATAATCATACCAGTAGCGCTAATAAAAGTAGCACTAGTGTTGGCTTTGAAAG
This sequence comes from Thalassiosira hispida, assembly GCA_036939495.1. Taxonomy (NCBI): domain Eukaryota; phylum Bacillariophyta; class Thalassiosirophyceae; order Thalassiosirales; family Thalassiosiraceae; genus Thalassiosira; species Thalassiosira hispida. The sequence continues at coordinate 8,863 of JALLAU010000014.1, read as the reverse complement.
ACCCTGCTAATATTAAAAATTCACCGACGAAACTTCCTGTTCCAGGTAACCCTATGTTTGACATTGTAAAGAATAAAAAAATAAAAGTGTACAAAGGCATTGTATGAACTAACCCTCCATAATACTTAACCATCCGGGTATGATGTCTCTCATAAACTATTCCAATAATAAGAAACAGCGCGCTGGCAACAAAGCCATGGCTTAAACTTTGTAGTATTGCACCCTCTAAGCCGACTGTGTTGAAGCTAAAAAGACCTACCATAACAAGATTCATATGTGCAACGGATGTATAAGCAATGATCCGTTTAAAATCTGTTTGTCGGATTGCTGTAAAAGAAGTATATACAATACCAATAATAGAGAATAGGTACACAATTGGTGCAAAATAAAAGGACGCTTCTGGAAACAATGGAAACGAAAACCGAAGAAAACCATAGGTTCCTAACTTTAATAAAACTCCCGCTAAAATAACCGATCCTGCTGTTGGGGCTTCTACATGTGCCTCCGGCAACCATAGGTGTACAGGAACCATGGGGACTTTCGTAGCAAACGAACCAAAAAAAGAAAGTCATAAGAATTTCTGCTCAGTTTTAGAAAAAATGAAAGTTAATAAAATTTCGTAATCGGTAGTTCCTATTTGATAATAAATATATAAAATAGATAATAACATTAACACGGAACCCAACAGCGTATATAAGAAAAAAAAATAAGCAGCTCTAATTTTTCTTTCTCTAGAACCTCAAACACCTACAATCAAATACATTGGGATCAACACGCTCTCAAAAAAAATATAAAACAATAATAAGTCTAAAATAGAAAAAACTCCAATCAGAAAAAATTCCATAACTAAAAAAGCAATTAAAAATTCTTTTACATTTGTGTTAACACTGGTTCAACTTATCAAAATACACAAAAAAATTAACAAAGTAGTTAAAAGAACAAAAAAAAGTGAAATACCATCAATCCCTAAACTAAAATTTAAATTTAAAAATGGAATTCATAATAATTTAGTCACAAATTGAAAAGAACCAACAGATTTATTGAAAAAAACTCATAAAAATAAAGAAATTATATATAGAAAACAGGATACGTTCAACGCTAAAGATTTTAATAACGAATGGTTTGAAGCGGGCACACATAACAAAAGAAAAGTACCGACTAAAGGTAATACTATAATGAAAATTAATAAACTCGCCATGTTTAATGAAAAAAAGTCTAACATTAACATTTTATAGGACTTGAACCTATGTCCATCAGCTTAGAAGGCTGTTGCTCTATCCAACTGAGCTAAAAATGCTAAAAATAAAGGCTAAAATCGGACTTGAACCGATATTAAAAGATTTGCAATCTAATACATTAACCAAATTATGTTATTTAGCCTGATGCAATTTTTTAAAACAAAGATAATTTTAAAAAATTGTACATTTATCTGGTTTTAGCCCAGCAGGCCATTGCTTAAGCATTTGTTAATTGAGTGTTTAAAGCCTTACTGTCGGTATGATGTAGTGCCTCTTTGGAATGGTCCAAACTCAGAATCTTCAGTACTTTTTTGCCACGAAACTTCAAGATTATCTTCAAGACTAACCATATTATTAAAGTCTTGGATGGCATTTTAAATATATCGCGCGGGTCGTTTCCCCTTTTCAATTGGTTTTGCGTTATTTCAAGCACTAATTTTTGTATGGCAAAATTAAGCCACGGTCATCCGCTGCTGTGTGGTTCAAACTTAAACGCCCATTCAACTCCGGCATTAATTCTATGTCACAAGAGGGTGTATGCGCTAATGAGTTGATGAAAGACTCTTCCAAACTCAATCCTTCAGTCAATGCTATAAACTCTGAGGTATTTCCTTTCAGTTCTTTTGCAATTGGGCTGTGTTTTTGATCGGATTCATTTTTAAACATACTATTAATATCAGTGCAAGCATTATTGATTAATAGCGGGTTTTAATTACAAATCTTTACAATCTCACCCAACAAACTCGTACCCTCCATTATTGAGTGTAAAAAGTGACCAATCGAAAAAAGTTCTGCCCAACCCCCTATAAGAGGTTTCTGGGTCGTATCGTACATGATAGCAAAATCATTTAAAATATTAAACCAAGGAAATCGTGCTATTTATAAAGAACTACCCACAAATGTTTAACCATCTTTAGTTATGAAAGATTGGCCCATTCAAAAACCCGATTTTCTTTGATTACGTGATGCAAGACCGTAGACAGTAAGAGGCATTTCTATCATTCCATCAGGATCATCAACGTTTAGAAGGGTCTTTTCATGTACCAATGCACTAAACATTGCTTTTTTGATTTTACCATATTTACTTGGCTCGTGCTCTTGTACTCATTTTAACAAGTGAGGAGCCTCACAACTGTGGTTTTGCATAGCAAAACTTTCACAGTTCAAATTTACAGACGGACCATCTTATAATCCACTCAATAAGAAAGGTCCATTGATTGAATCACGTTTGTGATAAAGCCTCTCCCAACAAGAGCTCACTCCTCAGTAATGTCAGCCGGTATTGTATTTAACATACCTACCATCACTGGCCTAGTTTTATGAGATTCAACGACCAATTCTCACATTGATACGATGTTAGTTTCTCAGCCACGCTGAAATGTGTTATATAATCGCACGTTTCGACTGGCCATTTCAGAAAAGTGCCCTTGATTAATAGAGGTCGGGAAGTCGGGGTTGTTACGAGCTCCGCAGGGTGTACTACTAAATACATTAGTATTAACAGAAAAACCCAATACGATCATAAATTGGTCGCTCGGGATGATCCTTTTTAATGTTTTTGTCCATTGGACGTAGTCAAAGTTTAATGACAAATACTGAGCAAACAGCCATACCATTAGGTAAGCGGTACCGTAGGGTACACCGAAACCGCTAAAATAACCGATCATGCTCTTGGGGGTTCTGCATGTGCCTCCCGCGACCATAGGTGTACAGAGGCCATGAAGACTTTCGTATCAAACGAACCAAAAAAAGAAAATCATAAAAATTTCTGCTCAGTTTTAGAAAAAATAAAAGTTAATGAGATTTTGTAATCGGTAGTTCCTATTTGATAATAAATATATAAAATAGATAATAACATTAACACGGAACCCAACTGCGTGTATAAAAAAAAATAAGCAGCTCTAATCAGAAAAAATTCCATAACTGAAAAAAGAATTAAAAATTCTTTTACATTTATGTTAACACTGGTTCAACTTATCAAAACACACAAAAAAATTTAAATACCATCAATTCCTAAACTAAAGTTTAAATTTAAAAATGGAGAAATTGTATAAAAAAAACAGGATACGTTCAACACTAAGGATTTTAATGACGAATGGTTTGAAGCGGGCACACATAACAAAAGAAAAATACCGAATGAAAGGAATATTATTGTATAAGTTGGTGGCTAGATCAGGTTTAATGAAAAAAGTCTAGCATTAACATTTTTTTTAATATTAAATACATAACGAGTTTTTAAGTAATCAACTTAAAAACTCCAACTGGATACTTTGATGCCAATCTTTAAGAAAATAAAACAGAGTAAATTATTTTTTAGCTACACGCACTGCAGAAGCAAACAATATTGAATAAGACGCAATCATTAGTTACTAACCCTGCTTCTATCAGTCCAGCCCCTTCATAATATTGAACTAATTTAGTGCAAGGGTAGATATATTCTCCGCACAGACAATCTTGGCACAATCTGCCGAATTAAGCAAACCTTGAGTTAAGACTAGACACTGTCGATAGCGTGTCACCATCAATGAAGTCGTATAACTTGGCTTCAAGTGCAGCGACAGCGTTCGGGCCTTTGTACGCGTGCCTTTTTGGCATTGGCCAAGGCCATTCAGGCACATTGCTCGGGTCATTTAGCACACCACGATAGTTCTGTCAATATGCGCCCAATCAGGATACCCCGTATTAGGGTTAAGGCCTTGGACTGCTTGAAACGATTCCGATATTAGTACCTTTTCTTTGTATATTCAAACAGTTTCTAATCGCTGATAATACACTCCTCTTTTTTGATTCATTTGAGTTATTATTTGTGTGATGTGTTACATAAAAAAAATTTAAATAATTAATTTAAAAATTTTAATTAAAAAAAATATTATTACAAATTCCCATATAAATAATTAGTATTTAAATAAATTAATCTTAAAAAACTCTTGATTTCATAGGTTTCAGGATATTATTAAGTATTTTTTGAATCCGGGGATTACACCAGACCTCGCTAATAGTAAAAAACTTAATATTGAACACTTTTTAAAAATTCGATTAAATTTGGCTTTCTGGTTAGTTAAGGTACACCTACTTACAAATCGCGCTTTTTCATACGTTCGCACTCAGTTTGATAGTTTTGGTATTGCATTCCATCTTACATTTAAAAATAAGTTTTGATTTTTAACTATACTTTTTAAAATAATATGCGTTAACTCTTGTTGGTTGTAAAGTCTTCTAAAAGAAATTTCTTTTAGAGGGGTTTTTTCATAAGAATACTTAAAGTAATTACCAAAGAAACGAAAATTTGAGTACCCCATATTCTTGACACAACCTAATAGATTCATTTATTACTCTTTTTTTTATAACGAAAGAAACAAATATATATGACCACCAATAAATAGCGCGTCGTGCACGTAGGGCTTTTAACGTTCCACCGTTTATCAAGGTATGTGTGTAAACTTTACAGTTCTAAAACCCCCAAAATAGTAACTTGTCCGCTATTGAAGAGAACTGGAATAGGTAAGTCTCCTCTAACAAGTAGAGCAAAAGCATACTTGTCATAACAATATCATCTGTTAATACATCGACCGAATAGGGAAAAACGTCATACTACCCTTTAAATTAGTTTAATTTACATTGTTATTATAAAAATGTGTTTGTAATAATAATGTCAAATTTAATTCCCAATTTTTAAAATGTCATATATTGATTTGGGTACATTGGGGTTTGAACCTAAGACCTGCTGATTAAAAGCCCAATGCTCTGCCAACTGAGCTACGTACCCACACATCCAGCCAGCAAAAAACGATTTTCTATGTTGTTAAATACACTAACATTGGGTGTTTAAATAAAAATAGAAAAAATACTGCAGAAATATAAGAACCTCGGGATGCGATTTTATTAAATATAAAATACGCATCCCGATAACCTGATATTCAGAGTAATTTAAACTCGCATGAGGAAAGAACGCAAAAAAAACATAATTTCTGAAACAATGAACAAAACCATTCCTAACTGATCTTAGGGACAGTTGGGGAGGTCGCTACTCTCGAGGGTCCATATTTGCTAGTTCCGCCATGAACCCCAGGCGATGGGGGTAGCTAACATCATCTCCACTGCACCTAAAGCCTGTTCTACCCTCTTCACCCAACGCTTTAAACAGCTTTGTGTCCGGATTTAGCTGCTCATCAGGCAAAAGAAAAGCCTCGACCCCGATGTGGTGTAAGTATTTGTAACTAACATCGACTCAACCATTTCGTGGTCAATAATGCGATGGAGGAGCCTTCAATCAAGATTGCTTTTGTTGGTAGGCAGTAGAAAGCATTTTAATGTTGCTCTCCTTAGCCATCATTTCGGTTGCACCTAAATAATTGTGTTGAATTTCCATTCAATCTTTGTAGAAAACCCCATGCTGCATACCCTCCAGATACCCGTCAAGCTCAAACCTATCTATCTGTAAGAAAATATTTAGGTAGTGGCTTTGCTCGCAAATGATTTTTTCTTCTGTTTTTAGAAGGCTTCCTTCCTTAACTAAAAGCCTCCTTAAAGACTGTCCAACCTCTTCTCGGTAGACATCCTCTCAATCATTCTCACGCACGCGAAGCCAGTCAACGAAATGTCCACCCACGGATTTAATATGATAATCATAAACCGCCCCAGGATCTACATTGTAGGGATCCATGTTTAAAAAAGGGTCACATATCCCACTGATTACAGGTATGTCCCAAGCTTGTGACGGGACACCTCACAAAGCAGAATCCCAAATCAACCTTGAGGGAATCAGATCCGCAGTTTGTTTAAAATAGTTGAAAAAATTTCAAACCTCTGCGAATTTGTAATGCTGAGATATGTACAGCTTACGATTCGCTGCGTGGCGGGTTTCTAAACCCCTAGCTAATTCAGAAACCTCCTTGTAAGTAGTAGCCGGCTCGCACTGACATTTTAACCCTGTGATTCCTAAAGAAAACCAACCGCTATCACTAATTGCAATATAATCCATGCACAAAAATGGAAAGAACAATACTGCTGTTAAAGCGGTGTATAACAAATATTTTTTGTTTCATTGGATCTGAAATCGTATAGTTAATATAGAAAGAAATCCAAACAAGTATACAACCCTACACACCACCCGTAGCACGTTCATTGCCGACGGGTAATACTTCTCTAAAAGTACCAAAAAAAAAGCATACACAATGAACAGTGATACCACGTAAAAACAACGTAATATTTTCCCGAAAAAAAAGTTACAATAAGAAAACAGTTTCCTTACTATTTGCCCTAATGGTTTTATTATTTTAGTAACTTTTTTTAATTGCGTAATTAAGTTTGTATTTAACCCTATAAATATACTAGGGATAACTAAAAACAAAAGAGAAATAAATCTTTGATAAAAGAAGTCATAAGCTGAACAAATTACTGATTTGTCCCTATTTGGTGGAAATAAAAAAGTTAAATAGATTAATCGTGTTGAATACAATTTGCCTGCTATAGAACTCTCGAAATACATAATTTTTACTATTCGAATATAATAAAAGGTAGAAATTACACTACACAAAATACTAATTATCGCAACAAAATACATAGATGCTTCAATTGACGCTAAAAAAATACCAACCTTAACTAAAAATCCAACCATTGGCGGGAGTCCTGCTACAGACAGTAAAACAGTGCTAAAAAATAAAGCTAAAATATTATTAGATTTACTTAATGAATTTAGATCTGCTAAATCTTTATTCTGCTTTTTAGTGTACCTGTATTTTAACCGTAATACCAAAAAAATTGACCAAATGCACAAGCCTGCAACCATGTATAAAAAGAGGTAACAAAATAATATTTGCATGCCTTCAAAAGTTCCTGTACTAAAAGCAATTAAAGTATAACCCATATGGGTTATAGAGCTGTACGCTAAAAGGGTTTTTAGTTTTGTTTGCTCCAAACCCCCAAACGAGCCAACAATGACTGTCAACACAGCTACAACAACGATAAAATAACGCCATTTGACTATGTGTTCGAAAAAACTTAAATAAAAAATTCGGATAAGTAGCACAAAAATGGCTAATTTAGGTATTACTGCAAAAAAAAATGTCGAACTAGAAGGAGATTCTTCATAAACATCAAGAGACCACAGATGAAAAGGTGCAACAGCTAATTTGAATAAAAGACTTACAAAAATAAATACTAAAGCAAATTGAATTAAATTCCCGTCTAAAAAAATGTTTTTGACAAAAGTGCGGGAATCCAATACACAGATATCGTTATAATCTAGGCTTGTTAAAAAAAATAAATTTTTTAAATCTTCAAAATTAACAGTACCGCTAATTCCATATAAAATAGAGGACCCAAATAAAAACAAGCTAGATGAAAAAGCACCCAAGATAAAGTATTTTAAACCAGCATCGATCGAAAAAGCTGAATCTTTTTTCATGGTCGCCATTATATAAAAAGATAAGCTTTGCAATTCAATTGACAAATAGGCTGTAATTAAATCGTTTGAAGAGCATATAAAAAAAATACCCAACAAAGCAAATAAAATTAAAACACTGTATTCAAAATAATTAATTTTTTGTATTGTTATGTACCGTTGAACCATCAAAAGACAAAATATTGACATTGTAGCTATCCAAACTTTTGAAGAAAAACTTAAAAAGTCAACCATAATAGTATTATTAAAAATTTGAAAATTGCTGCATTCTACAGCATTATTCACCAATAAAAAGCAAAACAGACTAACAATTAGGATACTTAAATACAAAACCGAGTTATGAATTAACAAATACTTAGTATTAACTGACAAGAAAGTCCCATGAATGATCAAGTAAATTATAGAAATACCTAGAAAAATTTCAGGTAATAGTTGTATTTCTTTAAATATTAACATTTATAAATTAATCAGAAAAGCTAGATCTAAATCCCATGGGATTTTTATTTTTATTTATTAACAATAATCTAATTGCTCTTGCTAACTAGAATAAACACAATAAATAGTAAAAGCGTCAGTAATTAATCCTTAACTGACAAATTAAAGATTAAATAAACAAAATTCAAAAAAGTAAATGTCAGAGGTAAGACTTGAACTTACAACCTCTAGAACATGAGCCTAGCGAGCGAACCAATTGCTCTTCTCTGACAATAAAATTAAGCAAAACATGAATGATAAAAATTTTTAACGTCAGCGTTTGACATAATTATATCACTAAAATTCTAAACTTACAAAAAGAAAATACAACTTTCTATCTAAAAGAATTTTTTATGGTAAAGTTTTGTTACCACTAGTTACTAAGCTATACGCGAGTAAAGAGTGTGTACCGGGGTCCAATTGTGGCTAGTAATAAAATATTACCTGAAAGCAAGAACTGTATAACATAATCTGTATATAATAAATGACCAATAGACACGATCTCCGTGAAATGGTCTAATTTATTTAACCAATCTGAATGCTGGTTTGATAAAAAATTGCCGCTGTAAGGATTGGTTAATTCAAAAATGCTAGGAATTGCTGTTAAAATTTCAATTAGGAAAACAATACCTAAAAAACTCCCGAACGGGAAGTATTTTAAAGAATCTTTTGCTAAATAAATTACTTTTATATCTAACATCATTACTACGAATAAAAATAGAACAGCGATAGCCCCTACATAAATTAT